>JASTWR010000614.1:0-99238 GCA_030770355.1 Harpagoxenus sublaevis | reverse complement strand
TCGACAACGCGTACGGTATACCGCTTAAGAACAAGAAGGTGCCGGGCTTGATGAAGGATGAAAATAACGGCGCGATCATGACTGAATTCGTTGGACTCAGGGCGAAAATGTACGCCTTGCGAGTCAATGGTAAAAAAGATACTAAGAGAGCAAAAGGTGTAAAGAGTAACGTTGTCGCGAGAACGATAACGTTCGACGACTACACGCGGTGTTTGAGTGATGAAATTGAAGTGATGCGACAGCAGTCCTGTATAAGATCGAAATTGCACCAAGTGCGTACAGTGTCCGAGACGAAAATCGCTCTGAGTCCATACGACGACAAACGATATATCTTATCGAATACGACCGATACGTTACCGTGGGGGCATTACCGAATACCCTTGTAACGTAATGTATGTATGTATGTATGTATGTATGTATGTATGTATGTATGCAATATAACGTATAACGTAACGTATAACTTATAACACAACGTATAACGTAATGTATAACGTAATGTATAACGTGTAACATAATGTAAGTATATATGTATACAGGGTGTTACTAAAAGACCGCCCACTAACTACATAGCGGTATTCCTTGTCAAAAACGGAGTCGAAAAGTCCTGAACCACTTTTTTCTATAATGCTTGACAAAGCCGTAATCATTGAGTAAAGTTAGTCCAACCAGCGTCGTTCTTTAGCCGGGCGAACGTCGGTGAGCCGCGCGCCTGATAGTGTGCGTGAGCGCTCCGCCGCGCATCGCGCGGCGGCACGACGGCACGGGCGCGGTCGGCCACGGCGGTCGCGTTTTGCTTTCGCGCGCGTCGCGTGCAATATTCTTACGCATTGTAATAAAAGAAATAATTTTTCCTGCACTAAAAATCACTTTTTACTCTTGTCAGAAGTTACCTCCTTGCAGAAAATTTGATAACGGATAAAAATTTCGCCAAGACATAACTATTATTAAGATATCAAAATTTAAACAAATACAAAAAATTATACTGTGTATTTTAAAATACAAAAATTTACAATACAAAATTTTACAATATAAAATTTTACAATAAAAAATTATTTTCTAATCCGTTTCGTTAAATATCTTTGCGTTAACTTAATTTAAATTATAACACAAAGCACTTATTGAATCTTTCTACGAGGTTTGCCCATAAGTAGTTACTCAGAAGTAATAAATTTTTTAAGGGAAATTTACTGTAACAATTAGATATGTAAATAATCTCGTACTTAAAAGAAAATACATTAAAAATATTATTAAAAGATAAAGTATTCAAAAATAAAAAATATTTCTTCTTTTATAAAAAAAAGATTTATCCTAAGTTATAAATAACGCTATCCAGATGTACAATCTTTTTGAAACTTAAGGCAAATAAGAGCAAACCGCCGAGCGATCAATATTAATTTTTATAGCGAATAATAAATAATAACACGTTAATAACTTAAAACAAAATTCAATACAAACGTTTCTATCTTAGTTTAGACGCATAAATAAAAGTGAAATGTTATCGTATTCATAAAACATTGGTCAGCGGTAAAGTTATTGGAAAAAGTTTGAACATAAGGTAAATTACGTGATAACTGCTGCGTTTTAAATAAAGTGAAATTGAAAAGTTAGCTGCAATTCGTATAAGTTTTTTCATAATAGTGTAAAATTTACTTATCAGACAGTGTAATATCTATCTCGTGATAATCTACCGTGTCTGGTTTCAGTGATGAAACAATGCTTATGAGTTAAGATCAGTGCACGGATTGAAGGCTTAAGCTGATGCGCAAGGTGAAATGAGTACATACAAATGTCATGAAGTATCATATAACAAAATAACATTAGTAAATAAAAAATATAAAGTAACTAAATAAGCTAGTAAATAAAAAATCTTTCTAATGATTATTCTCCTATTGTCGAAAAACTTCCACACAATTGACATCTTTAGTCTGTTTTATTCATTAACTTATTTTTATTTATTTACGAGTGTTACTTTGTTATATGATGCTTCATGATATTTCTCTGTACTTATTTCAGCTTACGCTTAAGTCTAGGCCTTCAGTCCGTACACTGATATTAACTCATAAGCATTGTTTCGTTACTGAAACTAGACGGTAGATCATCATGACACTGATATTACACTGTCTGGTAAGTAAATTTAACATAAAAGAACTTATACGAATTGCAGCTAACATTTTATTTTATTTAAAAGACCGCATTTACTTTATGTTTAATCTTTTCTAACATCTTTACCGCTGACCTACGTATACGAATATGATAACATTTCATATTTATCTATGCGTTGTTAACGTTTCGATTTAAGATTATGTGAAATATTACTATAAAAAGGATCTAAACTAAGGCCAAAGCGTTTGTATTGTATTTTGTTTTAAGTTATTAAACGTGTTATTATTTATTATTCGCTATAAAAATTAATATTGTTCGCTCGGCGGTTTGCTTCTTATTTGCCTTAAGTTTCAAAAAGATTGTACATCTGGATAGCGTTATTTATAACTTAGGATAAATCTTTTTTTTTTATAAAAAAAGAAATTTTTTTTATTTTTGAATACTTTATCTTTTAATAATATTTTTAATGTATTTTTTTTTAAGTACGAGATTATTTAAATATCTAATTGTTACAGTAAATTTCCCTTAAAAAATTTATTACTTCTGAGTAACTATGGGCAAACCTCGTAGAAAGATTCAATAAGTGCTTTGTGTTATAATTTAAATTAAGTTAACGCAAAGATATTTAACGAAACGGATTCGAAAATAATTTTTGTATTGTAAAATTTTATATTGTAAAATTTTGTATTGTAAATTTTTGTATTGTAAAATACACAGTATAATTTTTTGTATTTGTTTAAATTTTGATATCTTAATAATAGTTATGTCTTGGCGAAAGTTTTATTTGTTATTAAAATTTTCTGCAAGGAGGTACTTCTGACAAGAGTAAAAAGTGATTTTTAGTGCAGGAAAAATTATTTCTATTATTACAATGCGTAAGAATATTGCACGCGACGCGCGCGAAAGCAAAACGCGACCGCCGTGGCCGACCGCGCCCGTGCCGTCGTGCCGCCGCGCGATGCGCGGCGGAGCGCTCACGCACACTATCAAGCGCGCGGCTCACCGACGTTCGCCCGACTAAAGAACGACGCTGGTTGGACTAACTTTACTCAATGATTACGGCTTTGTTAAGCATTATAGAAAAAAGTGGTTCAGGACTTTTCGACTCAGTTTTTGACGAGGAATACCGCTATGTAGTTAGTGGGCGGTCTTTTAGTAACACCCTGTATATGTATGAAATAAAACGTTTTATATTGAACATGATATTAATAAAGATATTGGATGTATGTATGCAACATTTTATATTGGATGGGATATTAATAAAGATATTGATTTAATATTTCATATTTCTTATATGTATTTCAAATATTATTTTCTACATATTTATTTCCTTAAATGTATTTTTATATGTATTACATTTTTTATTTATGTATTTTTTATACAGTAAAAATAAATGTCATTATATATATATTAAATCACGTTGTCCTTGTGTATCCCTGAATTGTGCGATCCATCGAACATCCCAACCATTTCACATAAACCTCGTCACCCCTCCTGCGAAGTACCTTCTCCACGAGATACACGTCTGGATAAGCCGCGCGATGCAGCTCATGCTCGTAGAATCCTTCGGTGACAGATTTTCCTCGATAGTCCTCGAGTAGATAGGTTACGGGATTAGTACGCTGTACTTTAACAATTTTGAAAACCTCGGTTGTCCAATTCGGCGTGTAACCTTTCTCAAAACAGTCTTGTACTTGCTGACGCGTACCGGGTCGCCTACTTTGAACTTTGCCGGACCCGCGATCTTTATCTCGCTGTACACCGTGTTCAAGAGTCTTTCGGCGGTCGCGGGAGTAACATCGACGGGTCGCACGCCGATCGTTCGATGCTTGCGCGCGTTGTAATCCGACACGAGTCGCGGCAACGCGTCGACCCACTTGTAAGTCCCATTGAGCGTAAACATCTTCCACATGTCATTCTTTAACGTGCGATTGAATCGCTAGACGACCGATGCCTTCATCACCGAATATGTGGAAAATGATTAATGCCGTGTTTTTTCATGAGACGTTGCACGTCGGCGTTGTAAAATTCCTTCCCCATATCGGTTTGCAAGTTTTTCGGGCACCTCTTGCTGTCTCGAATTATCTTAGCGATAACGTCAGCTGTCTCGCTTCCGCCTTTACTCTTGAGTGGCACGGCCCACGCGTACTTGCTCAGCACATCGATGACGGTAAGTATGTAGTGGTAGCCTCTATTGAAACGCGAGTAAGGACGCATCTCGACGATGTCAGCCTGCCACAGGTCATCGTACCCACGCACGATGACGCGTCTTCGGGGAAAATTTCTTCTCGCCGGTGCGTGCAGTTCCTCGACGAGTCGTCGTTTTTCGATATTTTTGCGTCCATCGGATTTCGACGATGTCATGTTTTTTTTAACGGTGTGTAATAATACACGCAAAGAAATTATATCTTAAACTTTTTTTAAACCAATCAATAACCGTTTATTTCCGTTCCTTGTCGCTCAATAGCGGTTCTTTGTCATCGGCTTGTCGTTTGTTTCTGCTCATTAACCGTTCACAGCCGTTCCTGAACATTTCGTAACCGCTTCTGAGCCGTTCGTTGTAACTGCTCGATGACCGTTCCTGAATCGCTCGTCGCCCTTCGTCGTCGTCGTCGTCATTGGGCAGCCTTTCGTAACCTTTCCCGGATCGTTTGCCGCTGTCCATCGTTATTCAGGTTCGTCGATCGAAAGATATGTGCCTCGAGCGCCTCTCGGTTCGCGTCCAACACGGCTTGCGTATCTCGTTTGAGCGCGATCAGATTCGTTTCAATTTCTTCCAACTGATCTCTCAATATTTTAACGCTATCTCTCAGAAATCTAAGATTCGTTTCAAATTTAGTCTCCAATCGCGCTTTACGATATTTCTCGAATTCCGCTTCGTCTCTCAAACTCTTAACGCTCTGTTCCACGTACAGTTTGTTAACCGCGTCACCGTCAGCCTCCGGTTGCGCCACGCGACGAATCTTGCGCGAATTTGCGTCAAAGTCCGTACCAGTGCGACACAGAGCGTTATCGCGCACGAAATTTCTCATTAATCCACTCCACTAATGGTACGATACGGCGTTCGACGCGTCTCTGTTCTGCTCGAATATACCAAATTTGTTGATCGGCATTTCGACGCTGATTGAGCGGCTCGCCGCCGCGCGGCTCAATTTATAATAAGACCGGCTTCGCGAAGTTCCTCGATGATCGACAGGATCTTGTTGTCGTGGGCATTGTTGCCAGCGTGGTGCGAAGCGTCGAGCAATCGTAGACGATCCACCAGCTCGTTGGGATCGTCCCAGTGCACGTAATCGATCTTATTGTCGGTCAGCGTCATCGCGCGAGGCGCGATTAATCCTTTTCCGGATCGTTTCTTCATGGATGCGGGCGGTATCAACTTCTGGATTATATTCATGTACTTGTATCCACTGTTGGACTTTATTCGCCCGAGAGGATCGTGATTGGCTCTATGAGTGCTCGTCTCAAATAAAATATTCTTGTACTTTTGCATATCCTCCTCCGTGTAAATGTTTTTATCAAGCTTGTTTTTAAAGATCAACTCGTAAATACCGCGTGTGCCAATGTAATGTACGTCGCCGATATATATGTTATCCATGCTGTCCACCTTGAAACGTTTATTCCCGAGCATCATTCCATCGTTGCCGAGATAAACGCCGTACACGGTATCTATATCGCTCCTTGGCTTGACACTCATAAGAGCACCGATGTACTCTTGGTCCAATGGACCCAAGGTATCGTGCAACGCTTCTCGACCCTCCGACGTTTCCAACTCCTTTCGAATAGGCGTCGCGAGCTCCGAGTCGTCCGTGAGGTCAAAAACAGGCATGTTTGCGGGTAATTCGAACTTTATTGTAGGCTGCATTTTTCTCGCCGTTACGTATGGCGGAGATGATATCGGTGGAGATGAGGTTATCGGTGTAGAGGTTATCGGTGGTACATCCAGTAAAGCTTTCGATCGTTTCGATTGGCTAGATTTACGCGGTGCCGGCGGGTGATCCGACCATTTTCTCTTTCTCGGCGTTGCATCCTCGGAAAAACGTTTCGATCTCAGCGTCGCTCTCCGGCTCCTCTTTCTTCACCGCGATCGATTTGTCGGCGACCTTTTGCAACGGCTCGATGAGAGGCTTAAAGTGCGTGTCCAACTCAATGTCCTTTTCGATCCTACCGGTCTTCATAGCGCGAAGTTTCTTGCGAATCGACTCGCTCGTTTTCGCAATCTTCTTCGCAACCTTCTCGCGCTCGCGGATATCCATGCTCTTGTCGATTGCAGCCATCGCGGAAATACGTGATGCTTTCTCCGACGTTTTACCTCGACGAGGTACCGACGACAACTGACCGCTTTTGCGGTATCGCGAACATGTTAAATCCTTTTCTGTATCGACCATTGTTGAGCGAGCTGTCCTTGTCTATCACTACGAATCCGTACTTGCGCTGCCAACATTCGCTGCACAGCGCGCTGAATTCATCGTACGACATGTCGGTATTCACGTGATCGTTGTACACGTGTTTCAGATTGGTACCATCCTGTTTGAACAGGATCAGCAGGTTCGCGTTGTCGCGTATCAGATGTTTAGGTATTTTCGCGTACGTCTGACAGAGATAAAAACAGTCGACGTTCGAGTGCCTACCCATTGAAAAATACTCTCTCACGGTGTCTTGCTTGTCGCATGCCACGTCATCGAAAACGAATATCAAGTTTGAAGACGCATCGCTCGGTGGAATGACGTCACTGTTGTTGGAGAACGTAAAGTAGCCGATTTCGTCGATCGACGTCAATAAATTCTCCAGATATCGATATTTCGGTTGCTGAAGCGACTTTGAGTAAACGTACACTTTCTCGAAACGTACACCGTGCGGGCTTTCCAACAAGCTGATCAGAACGTTGGTTTTACCGCAATTCGAGGGACCGCAAATGATGGCGCGTATAGTGGCCGGTAGCATCGTACCGTGCCTGCGCTTCTCCGCGTTGCCCCCCATCGACCGTGATCTATCGTCGCAGTTCGTCACGCGAATCGCCTGCGGTTGTCGCACGAATCTCATTTTTCGCACTGCTGACCGGAGGAGTGGATCGAGCGCCTATTTATAGGTGCGCGAAACCGCGCATCGCTCAGTAGCAGAAAAAAGTTCATTCTGTTATCAAGACCTTCCGATATTCGCAATTTCAGCGCCGAGCAGCTACAATTTGTACCAAAGGCTGTTCTGTTGCAATTGTGTGGCGATTACGTCCACCACGTGTGGGACAGGCTTCCGGAACATATAAAGGTGGATTCGGAGGTTCAGCAATATCGTCGGTGCTTAGAACATTATAATTTACCACATCATCGAACGCACATCGACGGTCCGGCACCGTTGATAAAAAATTGCGGCGAATGCCAGCGAAAAAAATAGGCAAAGGTCTCTTCAACCGCGCGATAAGCTCACTTCCGATTGAATTGCACATTCCCGGCTATCAGTTTTGCGGTCCGGGCACTCGGCTGAAGGAGCGATTAGCCAGAGGCGATCCGGGTGTAAATCCATTGGACGCGGCGTGTCGCGAGCACGACATAGCGTATTCGCGTAACAAAGATCTCACCGGGAGACACGCGGCGGACAAGGTACTCGCCGACAAGGCGCTAGGACGTCATTGCGAGAGATTCGGCTCTCGGAGAGAGAGGTGCCGCTACAGCCGTCTGGGCTGCTATGAAAGCAAAGACGAAGCTAGGAATGGGTTTGCGAACCGTGAAAAAGAAGAAGAGGAGAGCGTCGAAAAAACGGATACTTTCGACGGCGAAACGAGGCGGTGTATTGCCGCTTCTACCGTTGCTGGGAGTTCTCGGTTCCCTGGCCGGCGGGGCGGCCGGGATCGCAACGGCCGTGAACGCTCGCAAAACCGCGCGACGTCAGCTGGAAGAGATGCAACGTCACAATCGCGCCATGGAATGCCGCGGACTTTATCTCGCTCCGTACAAACGCGGACGGGGAGTTGCGTCGAAGAAGAGGAGAGAAAATAAAAAAAAAACGTCAAAGAGACGTTAAAAATGCCCACGGGTATTACGACTAACGTACAATTGAATCGACTGGCGAAACACATGCGCGTACCGTTCTTCAGAGGTGTTTTCATGCGTGACTCGTTACCAATCGGCGGTGTACGCCGAAACGAGAGCGGTATTGTAAATTTGGATGATACAGCAGGCTCCGGTACTTACTGGGTAGCGTACGCAAAGAGGGGAAACCGCGCGATGTATTTTGACACTTTCGGTAATCTTCGACCGCCGAAAGAGTTGGTGCGATATTTCGGACCGAGCGTGATGAAGATAGAGTACAATCGCACGCCCGTTCAAACATATGATCAGAACATCTGCGGACAAGCGTGCCAGCGATTTCTCCTGACAATAGACGACGAACGGCGTAAATTTAAGAACTGACGGTGCGCCGTGGAGACTCAGTGTTAGTCGAACGGTTTTCCTGACATGTCTATGACATTCACGCTGACCGGGAAGAGCAGCATCCTCGCGGTGCCCTACTTTCCCGCCGTAGATTTGAGCGACGGTGACTACGAGCTCGGTCTAACGGTTTTTGAGACTTATCACACGATACCAAACGTGAATTCTTCGAATAATAAATTTTACTTCGACGAGGATGACACG
This sequence comes from Harpagoxenus sublaevis, assembly GCA_030770355.1. NCBI lineage: Eukaryota > Metazoa > Arthropoda > Insecta > Hymenoptera > Formicidae > Harpagoxenus > Harpagoxenus sublaevis. The sequence goes on along the minus strand of JASTWR010000614.1, from coordinate 90,506 downwards.
GAAATTACGATACCCGAGGGATCGTACGAGATAGGAGCGATACACGAGTTTTTGAAACGCGATGTTTCACGGAAACGCCCGCGACGCGTAGTTCCTTCCATCAGCAATCGTACATCGGTCGTAGATATCGCGCAAGAGGAGACCGCTCGCGCGAATGGCGACGAGGGCGATGATGACAACGCGGAGTACGAGGATGATGAGGCTGTAAAATATCCGATAGTGCTCCGTGCTAATTACAACACGATGAAAAGTGAGATCAATTGCGCTTTCAGAGTAAACTTTAGCAAACCAAACAATATTGGATCACTGCTGGGATTCTCGTCGAAGCGTATATTGCAGCCTGGAAAATGGCACCGATCGGACCTACCGATTAATATCATCAATATAAACATTATCCGCGTAGAGTGTAACGTGACCGCGGGTGCGTACAGCAACGGCAAACCCGTTCACACGATACACGAATTTTCTCCGAGCGTGCCGCCAGGATATAAGATATCGGAAACACCGGCGCAGATCATTTACCTGCCAATCATCGCACGGAGCATTATTGATCTAACGGTACGCATCGTGGATCAGGACGGACGATTGCTCGACTTTCGAGGCGAAGAGATCACCGTCAGATTGCACGTACGACGGCGACAGCGATAACGCGCGTGAGTGTGCGCGACATATATGAGATGCTCGTGTTGAACGACTCGGAGCACACGAGAGATAACACTATTTACACTACGGTAGCGGTCAACGATATCGTTCGATCATTGTCATCACCAGCGTTAGGCTACGCTACAAATACGAGAAAGAAACTCACAGCGTCGAACGTTAAATTCTTACAATCTTTGGGATTCGCGGTGCGAAATATCTGAGGAATCATGACCGATATCCTTAACATTGGAAGCGAGCCGGTCTTTGACGATCGCATCGTCAAGATCGAGACTCACACGTACAACGCGTACGCCAACACAACGTTCGAGTATAGCGATGAGATACGAATACCCATACAACAGCAGGATCTGTATACGTTGCCGTGCGAAAGTTTTCTCTACGTCGAAGGAATATTGGCGGTGAACAGAGTAGACGGTGAACCCGATAACGTGGTATTGGCGAATAATGCCGTCGCATTCTTGTTCGATGAGATTCGATACGAACTCGACGGTGTGGAGATTGATCGTAACAGAAACGTAGGAATAACATCAACGCTCAAGAATTACGCGTCGCTGTCTTTGGGCGCGAGTACGATTCTGAAAAACGCTGGCTGGGATATGCTCAATAACGCTGACATCACTTCTACGCGAAGAAACTTACTTTTCACGTACCGCTCAGCATGCTACTGGGATTTTGCGAGGATTACAAACGCGTGGTGATCAACGCGCGTCATGAATTGATCTTGATACGATCGCGCAATGATAACAATTCCCTAGTGGGAAATCCGACGTTGAATCCTGCTATCAACGTACTCAAGATACAATGGCGAATGCCTCACGTGTTGCTGAACGAGATCAACAAACTGTCGATGCTGCGCGCCTTGGAAAACGGACGATATCTGAATATGAGTTTCCGTTTGTGGGATCTGTACGAGTATCCCCTGTTGCAAAACACGACCAAGCACTCGTGGGCTATCAAGACCGCGACTCAGCTCGAAAAACCGCGATACGTCATCTTTGCTCTGCAGACGGGTCGGAAAAATGTTATGACCAAAGAAATAACAACGTTCGATCATTGCAAATTGACCAACGTGAAACTTTATTTAAACTCTGAATTCTATCCGTACGATGATATGAATTTGGATTTTAGTAAAAACAGATGGGCGATTCTGTACGATATGTATGCACGTTTCAGTAGAGCGTATTACGGACGCGAGCACGTCCAGCCGTGTCTCGATGTCCCGAATTTTCTACAATACGCTCCAATAGTGGTCATCGATTGCTCTCGACAAAACGAATCCGTCAAAAATGCCACCGTTGATGTCAGAATAGAATTCGATTGTATGGAGAATGTACCGCCGAATACCTCAGCGTACTGTCTCATCATACACGATCGCGTTATTCAGTACAACCCGTTGACCAACGTGGTGCGCAAAATTGTCTGAGCGTTCGCGGCAACGTCGAAGAAATTTTTTTCCGATACAATAAAAAAGAGGGGGGAGCAGGGTATAAATCAAAAGTGTTGCGAGACGTCTGCATATTTGCGTGTCATTCTTCTCGAGTAACGCATCAAAGAGAAATCTTATGTCCGTACCAACGTTCGTGGACCTGCAAGGTTTCCTCGTCGGAATGAAATTTGTCGTGAAGGAGGTGGCGGTGCTGCGAAAGGGGACCGTTCTGGCGCATTACATCTTTGAACGCCCCATGCCGTGGAATCTCCTCATGAATTCCGACAAATCATGCGCTACCTGGTTGATCAAAAATCATCATGGATTACGATGGAACGACGGAAACGTGCCGTACAGCATGGTGAAACATCTAATTACATCGGTCGTGCTTGGTATGGAAGAGGATGATGATAATGACGACGAAACGCCGCCGACTCTCGTGTACGTCAAGGGAATCCAGAAACGCGAATGGCTGGTGGATCTGCTCGAAAATTTTGCGAGAAAGAAAATGATCATCGAGACTCTGGATGCTGATTACGAAGACATCGACTCTTTGAACAATATGGATGCCGCTAATACTGTGCGATGCGGAAAACATACGAAGAATTGCGCGTTGCAAAACGTATTTAAAATATTTAACTGGTGGTCGAAACACGAGAAAGAAGTGGAATCTTTTTATACAACTTATAAAAATAAATAAATAAATTATACATATATGTACATTACAATGTTTTATTTTATATCTCCTTTCCCATCCACTTCGCATGAATATATATGTAACAGAAAAATAAAGCCTTTCTTCAGGTCACGATGTACGACTTTATTTTCCACTCGAGCGATATACGCAACGTTCGCCTGAACATCGGCGCTCGCTCGCTTCTGTAGTGCGAGACGCGATTTGTTTACAAGCGTGAAAGATGAACCGATATGCCCATCCTAAACTACGATATTTGACTCTTCGTAGAAAGAATCACGGCGCCATTCGGTTATGGTGTCTCGTATTTACAGATCGAGCGAGCGTTCTAGCGGGTTTCTTGCAGCAGTTACGCCTCAGTCTGCAACAGTCGCTCGCCGGTTATATACGCAAGTCGTTCGCGGTGACAGTTTTTTTTGTCAGTTTTTGTGAATGTGATAGTGTGTGTGTCGAGGGTCTGAGCCGCGGGTGTCATGTACGTAATTACCTCTCCTATAAAGTATAAAGTATGTTTCTTGATCGTGTTGCGATACGATTAAGAACAGGTACTTGATAGGAGACGTAATTACGTAGTACCCGCTGGAGTACCCGGCGCTGAATATTATTATTATCGGGAGAGTTGTCGCGGTTGTTGCCTAAGCCGAGGGGTGTGATAGCAGTGGATTATTACAAGGTGCGAAAAAAAACGTTATGGCACCTCGTATGGGCACGGGGTCGGACCCCGAGATTGTCCCGTTCTTCGGGGTGCCGCCAGAGGCCGAACATTTCATAGAAGAGCCACAACCACAAGTGGACTTGTTACCACCACGGGGCATAGACGTTCATATCCGAGCGCTAACGTACGTTCGGGATCTAGAACATTACGAACGTACGTTAGTGCGACGCCCGGGACGCATTGCGGCCAACGACCCCGACAATGACGAACTCGTCACACGGTTGGTTGCGGCAGGCCTGCGACCCCCGTTTCGAGTCGCTGGACGTGGTTGGGGTCATTTCGGCCATCGCGCCCTTCTTAGTGAGATTGTCCGCTAGCTCGTAATAGGGGTCCCGCAGGCAGTTGGTCGTGGTCGTGGCCGTGATCTTGGTGGCGGTGGTGGCGGTGGTGGCGGTGGTGGTGATGGTGGTGGTGGTGGCGGTGGTGGTATTGGTGGTGGTGGTGGTGGACACGGTCGAGGCCGCGGTGGTGGCGGTAATGCTGGTCAAGGTCAAGGTGGCGGTAATGCTGGTCAAGGTCAAGGTGGTGGCCTAGGCCGCGCTGAGGGGATGAGACGACTGCTGCAAAGATTGCAGCTCGAGCGTCACCCCGTCGGGCGCGGACACGGGCATCCCCCCCCCCCAAATTAAGGTAAGAACGAGCGAGCGCGAACGCGGGCGGCGCGGGCGGCGCGGGCGGCGCGGGCGGCGCGGGCGGCGCGGGCGGGCGGCGGCGGGCCCTACCCCTAACGCGGTACACCTCCCCCGCGCGGACCCTACGCGACACCCCTACCCCGCGCGGACCCTACGCGACACCCCTCCCCCGCGCGGCCCCTACGCGGCACCCCTCCCCCGCGCGGACCCTACGCGGCACCCCTCCCCCGCGCGGACCCTACGCGGCACCCCTCCCCCGCGCGGACCCTACGGGACTCTAACGCGGCACCCCTCCCCCGCGTCACGTCAACACCACTCACCCTCCTTTGTAATATGAGACGCCGCCTGTGCCGTCGTCCACCTCGCCCTCGGTTACCCCCCCTGCCCCTCACCCCCCCTCATTGCCCCATGGGTCGGAACCGGGATACTATCACTACTCGCGACCCATTATCCTCGCTGTTGCTGAGTCTATTTTGGTACGACTCGAAAACATATTATTCCGAACGTCGGAATTCGTACAAACATATTTGCCATCGATCGAATATTATTTGTCGGCACTGGTTCCGGATATTAAATATTTAGCGCTCTTGTAATCGTTCGAATTGAATATCGCATATTACAATTGCGATTATAATCGACCCAAAGAAGTTGTCGTTATTGTTGCGCGTGTCGTATCGCTGGTTCTCGCAATCGCGAATTGCAATAACGCGTGGCGTGTTAATAATCTCTTGTTCACGCGCGATATCTCTCGTTCGCAATTCTTTAGTTTTGCTTCGCGACGAGAATACTCGCGTGAATTTCTCGCTCGTCGTAACACGTGCCATTGTCGTTATCTGCATTGTCGTGAATTCGCAATACACCGTTCGGGTCGTATGCCGTTGTCGTAATAAACGCCTGTGTCGTATAGTTGCTCGCGTCGTATACCACTGTCGTAAGTAAACGCTGGTGACGTAGATTGTGCTCGCGTAGTATACCGTAATCGTAGTGTTATATACCACGTGTCGTAGCGCCGCGCGTTACACATCCTGTGTCGTATACCGCGTGTCGTAGCGCCGTCCGTGACACATCGTCGCGTCGTATACCCCGAGTCGTGGCGCCGCGCGCGACACATCTTAATAGTTGAAGCTCGCGTCGTCTGCTTCTTGTCGTAGCGCCGCGCGCAGCACGTCCTCGCGTCGTATATCTCGTGTAACGTCGCGCGCGACACATTCTACTGTTGGAGCTTCGATCTGATTGCAACGCAACGATTGCTTGAGTGCATTTCTCGTCGTAACCGGTTATCTGTGCCAATCAATTGATATGCTTGATCATTGATACCTATTATTGATACATTTATTATTATTTTGTATATCCTTTGCAACCTATCTTCCTGTAATCAACACTTCCTCTTATCTTGTTACATTCGATCTTATATATTGTGCTTGAATCTCGAGTGCTCGCGTGACCTTGCGTTGTGTCTTATTTTATTTGACGGATCTAATAGTCGTACTCCGGTCATCATGAGCAGGGCCCACAAAGCTAAACGCGAGTTATGCATACAACGGATGATGGAGATTCACGAGCTGTCGATGCTCGCCGCGGACAATGCCGCTCAAAGACCGAATTTTCTCATTCGATATCCCACCGTGGCTAAGTTAATCGAAGATTTTGAGGCAGCTCACCTCAAGGTAATTCAAAGCGCCGCGGACGAGGAGTTCCCCGCGGAGGACGCTATCCGTAAGAACTTCGACAAAATGCGCTTCGCGGTAGTCGGGCGTTATGAAAGGTTCGTGGGCGCCGATCGAGCGACCGCCTCGTCCTCTCCGACCCCGGTTCGAACGTCGTCTATCCGACTGCCCAAAATCTTACTTCCGTATTTTTCTGGTGATGTCACCCTTTGGCCTTCTTTCTTCGCCCTGTACAACTCCGCGATTCATGACAACTCACAGCTTTCGGACATGGAGAAATATCAGTACTTACTGTCTTCATTATCGGGAGAAGCGCTCAACGCAGTTAAGAACTTACAGTTTTCGGCCGAACATTACGAGATAGCTTATCAACTCCTTGTCGAGAGATATCAAAATAAAAGAAAACTTGCCACCCATTATTGGTACTCCTTGGTGAGAGCTAAGCCTCTGAAAACGGATTTAGCAACGGGTCTGCGCCAATTGTTAGATACGTTCAACGAGAACGTTAGAGCCTTGCAACTAATGCAGTTCCCTACTGAGTATTGGGATTTCATCTTGCTCAATACCTTATTAGAAAAACTCACGCCATCGCTTAGAGAGAAATTCGAAGCAGAGCAGCGTGATACGGAAATTCCAAAATATCCGCAACTAATAAAATTTGTTTCCGGGTATTGCAAGGTCTTTGCGTCTGTCGACGTGGCCGTTCCGTCAGCCAAACCGCAGGATCGTGACTTGAAATCAAAAACAGGATCTTCGTTTATGACTAACACAAGCGCTTGTCCAGTCTGCAAGGAGCAGCATCTCCTATCTAAGTGTCCGCGCTTCTTAAAACTCACTCCCCGGGAGAGACATTTAACAGCCAAAGACTCGAATCTATGCCTTAATTGTCTTCGCTCAGGCCATGGCGTTAGCAATTGTCCTTCTTCGTGGACGTGCCAGTCATGTAAGGCCAAACATCATACGCTCTTGCACTTCGAACGGAGTTCAAGCTCGATGAGTGGAGCCTCCTCTGAAGCAGACTCGGAAAAGAACCTTTCACATGAAAGCGATGAGCCCATCGTCACAATGACTAGTGTGTCAAAATCTAACTCGATCGTATTGTTGTCGACCGTACAGGCGGAAGCTCTCGACGTCCACGGGAATCCATTCCCCGTTCGCATCCTATTAGACAGCGCTAGTCAATCGAACTTCACCACGGAAGATTGTATGCAGAGGGGCGGTTTCAAACGCACTAAAGGCCGCGCAATGGTTAGGGGCGTAAGTAATAGCAGAGCGGCTGCCATTCGAGGCAATACTTCTTTGGTGATCCGACCGCAGGGTAATAGTAACTTTCGCATTCCGATAGAAACCAAGATTCTCCCACGCATCTCACCTCAACTGCCTAGTCGTCCAGTGGAGAAGCAGTCTTGGAAATATTTAGAAAGATTAAAACTCGTTGATCCGCAATATCATAAACCTGGTCCCGTTGACATTTTGATCGGAGCTGAAGACTTTACGTCATTACTCCGGGACGGTCGTCGTGTGGGAAAGAAAGGTGAACCCGACGCATTCAACACCATCTTTGGATGGGTACTAGTGGGCTCGGTGTCATCCCGTCCACCACAGCCTTTTCGTTCGTTTATGACTTGCGGCTCAGCTGACACTTCCATTAGTAGAGTCAGACGATCGAAGCAAGTCCCCACTGCTCCATCTTCGTTAAAGAAAAACAGGTCTTCTTCACAGACTACAAGTCGTGAAATATCTAGTAATTTAGTAGTATGCTCCTCTACAAGAGACAATTTTCGTTATTGCCACTCGCGCCAAATAACTACAAGTAGCTTTCCTACACATGGATGTTGTTGTTTGAAATCAGAATCTAGAGCTAGAGATGAATTTACGCAGGATAAAGTGGGGAAGTCCTGTATCTTCTATCGTTATTAATATTAGTAGCAATTCGTAGTTTTTTCCCAATAGATTTAGTCATTAGATAGTATCGTTTAGAATATAAGTCCACTGTTCTTGTAGAATTAAATTAAATTGCTTAATCGCATTCTCGTTGTAGATCAAGTCGGATCTCATTCGGCTTGATATCTCGTAAAACTCGTTTAATCTTGCTGCTTCGCAGAAGATATCAATAGATTAGAGCGTAGACCTGGTTGCTCCAAGACACCTCCGAGTTTTGCCCCCTTCTTGGATCCGGCCGGACTCCTCAGGGTGGGCGGTAGATCGGCCTTCCCCTTTCTTGGATCCAGCCGGACTCCTCAGGGTGGGCGGTAGATCAGTCACGGTTGTCGTTCTCAAGGAGTAACTCCAGTCAAGCTTATAGTTGTTCGTTTGACATATGGGCGGTTCGCTTGGAACTCGCAATTTCATAGTCGAAATAGTTTCCTCGCTCTGAGGCGCTTCATAGCTGGGCGTGACCGTTGCTCACCGACACAAGGTGACTGCGGCACCCGTCTTGTGGAAACTCGTCGAAAGTTTGATAGTCGTATGCAAGCCGCCTCAGAGCAGGAAAATTCCAAATCGTCACTTTACCCCCCTCTCGCGCTACATTCGGTGGCCTTTAGAAAACGGGATAGAGTAGTAAACGTATAGTGGGAGCTCAGATGCTCACCGTTGGAAAATTTAGCGCGCTTATAGCGCCAATAGAAGCCATCCTGCACTCCAGGCTCCTATACCCTACTAGTTTTGACCTCAACGACTCCGGGACATCCTCCTATCTTCGAACATTTCGTAGATAGTCCATTTGGATCTAAAACCGGTGCCGATAGGTAGATTATCTGATCGATGGCAACCGGTGCAACACATGCACCAACATCTTTGGAATCGTTGGCATGACGAGCCTTACAACCTCGGTAGCAACGACCAAAATGGCTAAGATTGTCGCCTAACGCGGTACAAAAGGGACGTCGGTCCTATTAAAGTATTAGAACGTTTCTCCTTCGCAGTGAAGGCGAGAACGAATAGTCGTATCATGCCCGGGTCGCGACGGCATCTTTCGGGTCGCCATAGTGGGACAGCGGATGGCTCTCTCACTCGTCCCCTGGTGAAATTGTGTCCCTTGCCGATGGACAATTCACCAGATGATGACTAATAAAAGATAGAAAATACGTCGTATTTTGGTGGGCGGTATGTTCGGCGTACCGCCTTGTATATATATCTGATTAATTTGTCTTGTTTATTTTAGATTAATTGCCTTTGTTTATTTTAGTTATTAGTTGCACACATTTTGTTGTTAATTGCATATTTGATTATTAGTTGCCAATTGTTTATGTTCGCGTGACGTCGGTGGATCGCAATCGGGACAATATTGAATCATGCGACTCACCAATTGGTGCTGCCATCGTTGATCCACCGACGGCAGCGATTACCCCCAAAAGGGGGAGCAAGTACTCGCTCGCGGCACGTTTCAGGACCGCGAGCACTCACTCATCGTCAAACTCTCATCGTAAAACCGCACGAAGTTTCGGACGTCCGACCGCGATCTTCCCCCCACTCTTGGAGACCGATCTTTCGCCTGCCTCGCCTGCTTGCACTTTTGCCTGTTTGTGCCTGCTTTGCGCCTGCTTTGTGCCTGCCTTTTGTGCCTGCTTGCCGCCCCGCGGATCCTGCTGCATCCGCCTGCACGCTGGACCGGCGGAATCTGACCACCAGGGGACGGAGCGGGGGACAGGACGAGAATCGGCGGAGCCTACCGGGAGACGGCGGGCGCCCAAACGGTGAGTCGCTTCTCGCTTTCGTTGCATGCGCATTTTGTTTTGCCAATTAGTCGTGAGGGGAATTATAATTACCCCCCCTCTGGTCCTTCGAGTATAGAAAATCTCGCCCCCCGGGGATAGCGTTAAGACCCCCCCGCACAACTCTTTTTCTTATTCCTAATCGTATCTATGACTACGTTTACACGGCGGCTTATAAGCCGAAGTTATAACTGCCGAATACTATCCGATCCAAAACGTTTCTTCTTTTGATCATAAAATGATCATTAAAATAAGAGCTTTTTTTATTTTAAACTACACTTTCTAGCATGTATATATGAAAAGAGATTAATTCAAATGTTTACAGTATAAAAGAGGCTCATATTTAAGTGATCATATTGATAAAAAGAACAGTTTTAGGTCGGATATACGGCAGTTATATAACTTCGGCTTATAAGCCGCCGTGTAAACGTAGTCTATACCGCCTCGTGTCTACCACCACGATTGTCTGCGTCTTTGTTTACTTGACTTATCTCACTCCAAATAGATATGCAGGCACGAAAGAGAACCGAAAAATCCAAGACATTACCATCACAGACGCTTCTCTCCGTTACCCACAAAGTCGTGGACATAGCACGGAAGAGAACCACAAAGTCGTGACATAGGACGGAAGAGAACCACAAAATCGTGGACATAGCACGGAAGGGGTCCACGAAATCGTGGACATTACCTACGGGATTCGTGGACATTGGATACGTAGTTCAATGTCCACATTTTATGGACATAGAGGCGCCACGAAATAAGGTGACAGCTAAAATGCGCCCATGACCGCTTTCATCCTTCTCTCTGCCTCTTGTTTTCCTCGACAGGTGTCGCTACTTTCCGTCCTCTCTACCTTCGCGCTTTTCCCTGCAATCCTAACCTAAATCGCCTTTCGCGCTTCTTTATCGTTTCCTAAAGTAAGTTTTACTCTTTGCGATTGACCTAACTTATATCTCCTTATACTCTCTTGCCTCCGCTCTTTCTTTCTCCCAACTCCTCTCTTTTCTCCTCTCACTGTATCAGTTAAATCCGGCTGCCTATTTTCACCTTCCTGTCTCAATCTGCTTCTACCCTGCGCCTCCAAAAATCTTCCTTCTTTGTAGAATATGTGGGCGCTATAAATTATATTATTTTTGTAATAACTAATTACATAAACAAGAAAGAAATGTACACTTACAAGTATGCTTGTTCCAGTATTAGATGATGATGAATCAGATGATGTACACTCAAATGATACGTCTAAAATGAAAAGTAAAAACAATATTTGTAATATGCTCATACATTTTACAGAAAAACAATTGTCTGTTTTAATAAAATTATGCTTACACACATACATGCATGTACATATGTGTGTATATATTACACACACACACACACACACACACACACACACACACACACACAAGAATATTATATGTATTGTGACGTGACGGTTCGCCGCACGTGGCAGCGCCCCGCCGCCGTCACAGGGCGCAAGTTTGCGCCCGCGGGCGAGCCAGGAAAGCGACCGCGAAATCTCCAGGAGTCCTCCGGAATGCGACGCGTACCACCTTTATTTATTATATAATTTTTTTGTATGAAAACGCGGCACCTCGCCGAGGCACCGCCTCAGGAGCGGAGCACGGGGACCGACGACGAGGAGTGGAGTGGCTGCAGAGGACGAGACGGCGACAGGGCGAGAGGAAGGCGGTGAGCGGTCCGACTACGGGGCACGGAGCGGACGCACTTAGCACGGCGGGGCGGCGAGGAGCCGCCAAGGCCGCGACAAGGCCTCACCTCCCCCCCTCCCGAGGAGGCGAAACTCGCCCCTCGCGGGCGATCCCGGAGGGTCCAAGCGGGCTCGGAACGGCTGGCCAGCGTTCCGACGGCCTGCGGAGGACACCCCGGACCAAAAGGGGAGCCCATACGAACACCCGAGCCGAGGATTCCGCCACGGAAAAGGCGCCCTCGAAGGATTTAATGATCCCGCCGAAAATCAGCGACATTGCGTACTGGATCAGCGACGCGCCCGGCCCTGATTGGTCGCGACACCGCGCTTAGATACCGCGTAACCCCCAGGGAGGGGCACGCTCCCGATTTTTCCATCGAGCGAGCGGTGCGATCTCTCCTGGTTCGCTCGCCGGCCCATACAGACGTTTTCTTAAGAGTATCGCGTGTGATTGCCGTCGTATTGTTTTCGAGGATCTGCCGAGCATCTGCCCGTGACGGGACTGCGGACTTCGTCCAGCGGAGACCGCGGAACTGGTGAGGTTGCCCTCCTAATTAGTGTGTACGCAGCCACGGGAAAATCGCGAGTGCCGTGTCCGTCTCGCCCCGACCGCCACCTTCTCGGAATATCGCGTTTCGCGAGCGCGTGTTCGTTGGGAAAATTTGGTGTTAGTGTAAATCGTCGGACGCGACGTACGCCGGACGCGGCGGAAATATTACCGAGATCGGCGTAATTAGTGACGGTGGGATCTCGCGCGGGTTCGTATCGCGACAGAATTCCGCGAGCATTCGCCTTTGGTGACGGCGGTCGGTGGCGGACGCGAGGGGCTTCGCGACGACGAAACCGTGAGCTGCAGGTTCTTTCGCGATAGTTACCGCGTAATTCGGCCTCCTGAGGACCGCGACCGCGGGGCGCGAGATCGGGCGACGGCCACCGAGGCCACGGGTATTGCGACACCCCGTCGGGAAGTAGAGTTTCGCGTTTCGTACAGTTAAGAAAGATTTTGCGTATTAACGAGCGTTATCGAGTGTTCTCGGGGAGTCGCACGGGCGCTCTTTTACCGCGTACCGCCGGAGAGTGGCCCTGCGGGGTACCTGCCCGCGGACCGCGAGAGACCATCGGGACGCAGTTATGCGTGATCTGCGAGTTACGATTGTCTTTATCGCGTGTTTCGAGTCATTATCGTGTCGTTAATTGTGAGAGGGGTGTCGCGAATGGTTTCCGTATCGCGTTAGCGCAACTGCGTTCGTGCGAGCGATCGACCGAAGATCTTCGCTGCGTAGTGTCTTTTTTTGTGATTGTTTGCGAGCGCATTCCGACGTGCCCGCTGGGGCACCGTCCGTTGATTGTCGCGAAGAAAACCTGTCTATTCCCTTCTCGCGATCGTATCTCTGCGTTGGCGATGTTAGTTATAAGTTAGATTTAAGTCTTGTTTCTGCGAAGAGTCTGCCTGTCGAATCAATTGGATCTGCGTTTTGTTTCCGCGATAAGCCTAAGTGTCGGCTACTTAGATTCACGTTTCGTTGCCGCAATCAGATGGTTTCTCGAGTTAATTAGAATTAAGTTTGTTCTTGCGACAAGCCTGTTTGTCGGGTTGTAGATTCGAATATTATATTGTCAATTACTCCGTCTGTTATAGCGCTCGAATTTACGTTTCTTATACCGCGTATTATTTACTCGTGGTCTTTGCCGATTCTATTCAAACTATTCACGGTTCTGTTTAACTTCCACCTGCGATACTTTTCCCGGTCAGCCCGTGTTTTCGAACGATTCCAACCAACGTTCGCTTATTTCCTTTATCATTGTCTGGATGATATTTTCCGACCGGGACGACCGCTTGCCATAATAAACTCTAACTTTGTAATATTCTCTCCCGCGAAATTATTGTTCACCCGGACCGACCAAAACCGTTAACTACACGCTGTTTCAAATTTAATAATCTGATTACTTTCTTTCTCCGAGTCACGAGACGCTATTTATTTGAATAAATCAAACTGATCCTTTTACATTGTTCAATCGCTCGTATTTCGACTATTCCTTTTCTTTCTAATAAACGAGATTTATTGCTTATTAAACGTACGGCCTTTCATGTGGAATTTTTTTTGTGTGTTCGTGTTACGACCCGCGCTGCCCTGCCTCTACCCTGCCCCTCTGCCGTTAGGTCGAGCCGGCTGGCCACTCGCGTGAGAGGATATGGTTTTCGCGAGTTTGCGTTGGAGATTGTCGGGTAATTAGTGGACGCGAGAATATCGCGTCTGGCGCCCAACCGATTTAGTTGAGAACCGCCTGACTCGCGCGAGGGATTATTCCGAGAGGCCTACCACCCGACTCTCTTGGCGTTCCTTTGATCCGGACAAAAAAATAAAGCCGTGACAGTATACAGGGTGTCATTTTAATCAAAACAGGCAAATATCTCGAAAAATATGGAAGATACGGAAAAATGTTTCAGACAAAAGTTGTATGGTCTAAAGGGGGACATAAGATAGTGGCAATGATTTGATTTTGTATGGTCGTTTGGAGCTCACGTGAACGTCACCTTCAATTTCTTAAACGGAACGCCCTATATTGTAGTATATCGTTTGAAAGGGCATCAAATAAGAAAAATTTTGGCGCAAACCAGAGGTCGATACGTTGACCCGTTCGGGAGTTATTTAGAGTAAAAAATTGACTTTTTTCAACTTTGACTTTAAATAACTCCCGAACGGATCAACGTATCGACCTCTGGTTTAAACCAAAATTTTTCTTATTTTATGCCCATTCAAACGATATACTACAATATAGGGGGTTTCCTTTAAGAAATTGAAGGTGACGTTCACGTGAGCTTCAAACGACCATCCAAGGTCAAATCATTGCCACCATCTTATGTCCCCCTTTAAACCATACAACTTTTGTCTAAAACATTTTTCCGTATCTTCTATATTTTTCGAGATATTTGCCTGTGTTGATTAAAATGACACCCTGTATATACAGGGTGTCTGAGACAACCGGTACACCCCTTTTCTTTCAAAAACTAAGCATTTTAGAGAAAAACGTTTTAGACAAAAATTGTATGGTTTTGAGGGGAACATAAGATGGTGTCATTGGTTTGACCTTGGGTGGCATCGTTAAGGTCAGGCCAAGGACACCGTCAGTTTCTTAAATAAAACCCCCTATTGTTTTGTAACAATGCACCCCTGAAGAGGCATCGTAACTCCGGCTAACACCCGTCGGACACCGCCCGGCCGAACACCCGCCGGGCGGAACTGTGGGCGCGATGCGCCCACCATCCATTTTTAATTACCATTGTAAGGCAATCTCGCCGTAAGACGGCTCGAGACGCAGCGGCCGACGGGGCCCGACCGCCGCCGAGCGCCGCCAAACAACGCGAGCGCAACGACAGCCGCGACCGGCCCCATGTGCGAGGCCGACGGGGCCCGAGCGTCGTCGAGTGCGACCGAGCGCCGCTGACAGCTACCGCCACGCGCTCTTGACGCACGTGTGCGCTGCTGTCAACCCCCACCGTGGGGACCATAAAATAACGTTCTCGCGCGGTATAAAAGGCGCTCCAGAAACAGAAATCGACACTCAGTCCTGATCCTAGGCAATTAACAGTAATCGTGGTCGAGAGCTCTCCGTCCACGAACGAGTGCTCTCGTTGCTGTTTTCCTTCGACGACTTTCTTTCCTTACCTGCGAAGGCGAAAAACCGAGGTGGAGAGCTCTCCGTCTCGGTCGAGTGCTCTCGACGCCGACGCACCTCATCCTGGCGAATCGGGACGGACCGGTCCGTACGTCCGAACGTCCCCGACGCCGTTTCACCCGCCAGTACCTTTACGTTACGTAAACCCGCGATAGCAAACCGCGACCGGTATTCAGCCACGTACGGGATTTAAAGATACGATTCGCCAAGCCGTAGTATCCTTCGATTATAACTATATTCTTTTCCGTAAATATTTTATCGCGCCGTACTGGGCCACCGCGCCTCCGAAGTACCCCGCCGGTATTCTCTGTAATAGTAATTATATTCTGTTCCGTCAATATTTTACCGCGCCGTACTGGGCCACCGCGCCTCCGAAGTACCCCGGTATTCTCTTTTGATTGTAATTATATTCTTTCCGTTTATCGCGTCGTACTAGGCTGCCGCGCCTCCGAAGTACCCCGCCAGTATTCTCTTTTGATTGTAATTATATTCTTTCCGTTTATCGCGTCGTACTGGGCTGCCGCGCCTCCGAAGTACCCCGCCAGTATTCTCTCTGATTGTAAATTATATTCTCAACGGTGGAAATCCACGTTGCAAACTCTAGTCACCACTTTTTGTTATTTTATAATAAAACTATTAATAATACTTTATCTCGCCTATTGCTCGCGTCTATTGTCTCCCGACCTACCCTATTGAACTCCTGACCCGGCGAGCTAGTCCGCGTTCAATATAAAAGGCAGGTCGTTATAGTTTATTGCATATTTTTATAGCTTATGTCGAGAGCTTTCCAAAACACTATAATTAAGTATTTTTTCATTAAGTACTTTTCGAGTTATAAGGCTTCAATGTTACAGTATTGTGACATAATATTTTGATAAGTATTTATAATTCAAATTCCTTACTTTTTATTTTTACAAACAATACGAATCAATTAATGTAAAGAAAACACAATTCTCTTAAAGAAAAACTTGTTGTGCAACTGCTTATTGCATACTCATTATTTTCTTAGCTTCTCACGATTCGGGGTGCTTGATTTGCGTGAGTTCCCTTGCCTCTCACGATTCGGGGATGAATGCAGTATGTACATACTGTGTGTTTGTGTTTGCTCAAGCGATGTGTTCAAACTGAGCACCATTTTCTGCAATTCAAGCATCTACTCTATTTTGAAAGCTATTGGCTGCTCGAAGAATTTCATCATCTAAAGATTGAATTGCTTCATTTATTCTACAAATCATATTGTCCCTCGTAGTCGTGCGTTCACGGTAAACCAAGTCTTTTATTCTTCCCCACAAATAATAGTCAAGGACAGTGAGGTCTGGTGATCGGCGTGGATAATTGATAGGACCGTATTTGCCTATCCACTTGTTAGGAAACATAACATTTAATACTGCACGAGCAACTCTAGATGTATGTGATGGACATGCATCTTGCTGGAACCACATGTCCGGGCGCAATTGCAGTGGAAGATTTTCTAGTGAAATAGGAAGATCTGTCTCTATTAAGACGGAATATCTATCACCGTTTAGATTTTTGTCGAAGAAAATAGGACCTACGATTTGACTTTCAATAATGCCGCACCAAACATTGACTTTCCAAACGTTTTGATGATCCATTTCTCTCAACCAGTGAGGATTAACTTGTATCAAATAACGGCAGTTCAAAGTATTGACAGACCCATCACTTTTAAATGTACATTCGTCAGAAAATAAAATTTTTAAATAAAAATCTGGTGGCTGCTGTCTTATCCAATTGCAAAATGTAAGTCTTTGTCGGAAATCGTTATAATTCAACGCTTGGTGAACAGACATCCTATAAGGGTGAAACTTGTTTTTCCTTAAAATGCGCCAAATAATATCACGACTAATGTTAGAATCTCGTTCTCGGCGTCTTAAAGAATCATGAGGATTCAGTTCTGCCGATGCAAGAACTTCTGCTGCTCTTTCATCCCTAATTGGACGGCGAATCTGTCTACCTTTGTTATGTTGAGACTGAACGACACCTTTAGTTTTGATTCGATTAGCAGTAGGTATACTACACCGGTTCTGGACCACATACCAATGGGATCTGAGGGGGGTGAGGGGCGGGGGGGGGGTATTCGAAAGGCGAGAGGGATGACGTCACGCGGGGAGGGAAATGACATCACGCAAGGGGGGGAAGTTGGAGGGCGAGAGGGCGTAGGGTCCGCGGGGAGGGGTGCCACGTTAGGGCCGCGTAGGGTCCGCGGGGGAGGGTGTCGCGTTAGGGTCGCGTAGGGTCCGCGGGGGAGGGGTACCGCGTTAGGGTCGCGGGGAGAATTGTACCGCGTTAGGGGTAGGGCCCGCCGCCGCCGCCCGCGCCGCCCGCTCTATCAACTCGCCCAACCGCCCGCCCGCCCGCCCGCCCGCCCGCCTGCCCGCCTGCCCGCCCGCCAGCGTCGTCGTTCGCGCTCCCGCTCGCGTATTTTTTTGCGGTGAATCACGTGGAAATCCGCGTTTTCAAAAACGCTATCTTACCTAATAATTCATTTTTTTACACCTTGTAACAATCCGTTGCTATCACACCACCAAAGCAGTAAAGATAATTATTTTTTAACGTAAGGCATAGATAGATAAATAAAAGTTAAGGCACTTACTCAATTAGGATCGACGTACAACCCTCCGGTCGGTGGTGACATCCAGGGTCACTTCAAATATTACCATGGGGTACACCTGAGGCACCTCGTACCGGGGAGAGGGTGTCGAAGAAATAACGGCCTCCACATACCGCGGCGGTGGCGATCGCGGTCGTTCCATTGCGGAAAGATTTGCACCCCTTCGCGCAGCACGCAACCAATACGTGCGCATGCATGAGTCACACGTCGACGGCACAAAATACAAGTTACACGCCTGACACCTCATTCTCGCACTTTTAATAGAAATTCGACAGATTTGCACATGTATGAGGTGCCATTTGACAATAATTCTGCAAAAAATTAATCATACAGAATATAATAGCTCTGATTTGCCATGGCAAACCTAAGCTATTCTATTCTTAATGATTCATTTTTTTTGCACCTTGTAACAATCCGCTATCACACACTCCTCGGCTTAGATTCCAACAAACTACTCAAACGCACTAATCACAAAAACTATTTTAAAAAACTGACACCGCGAATGACGTTATAATTCCGGCGAGCGACAGTTGCAGACTGAAGCGTAACTGCGGCAAGAAACCCGCTGGAACGCTCGCTCGCTCTGTAAATACGAGACACCATAACCGAATGGCGCCGTGATTCTTTCTATAAAGAGTCAAATATCACAGTTTAGGATGGGCATATCGGTTCATCTTTCACGCCCGTAAACAAATCGCGTCTCGCACTCCATAAGCGAGCGCCGATGTTCAGGCGAACGTTGCGTATATCGCTCGAGTGGAAAATAAAGTCGTACGTCGTGATTTAGACCTGAAGAAAGACTTTTTATTTTTCTTTTACGTATATATTCATGCAAAGTGGATGGGAAAGGAGATATAAAATAAAACATTGTAACGTACATATATGTTATACATTTATTCATGTAAACCTACTACATCAAAAGATCTCTTTCTCGATGCATCATACATAATGTCATCCATAGCATACGCTATTAGTTCGCAATCTACAATTGACGTTTGATCGTAAATGCCGCGCAAGATACTAACGACGTCGCATTTTTCGGTAATACGATTTCTTCGTAGAATACTTGCAAAATCGATGAATTTCCTATCTACCTCTCTCGCAAGCTGATATAGCTCGCGGAAGACACGCTCGACGCAGTGTTCGAGCTTGAGTAAAAAGATAATAGTTGCAGGTTTCATGTACAAATAATTATTGCGTGATGACAATTTTACAAGTTTATCATCACGCATTTGTACAATTTCGAGTATTAGGTCTTGAATAGTCAGCGACTGACCGACAGTTGACCGCACGAGTCGCTCGACATCCATGCGTCTATCGATGAGCGCCGTCCACGTTCCATGATGCATCGCGATTTGAAATCCTCGGTTGTCGCCAAGGAACAATTCCACAAAGGAACCGTGTGGAGGTCTCACGCTGATCCCAATGTCCAAATATTTGTAAGCTGTACGTGTCAATGCGTATCGTCTGCTGAGTATACGCACCGCACGACGCTCCAACGAAGTGCTGTATAAAATAATAATAATAATAATAATAAATTTTGCAAAATTATAAAATAGGAGACTCTATAAATTAAACGAAACTTACTTGTTCTCACTCGATGGAGTTGCAGCTTCGGGAATCGGCACGTAATAAATCATGCGTATGCCACCACTGTTGCTTCCCTCAGCGGAATACATTGTTCACTCTCGGTTATAACAAGTCGACCGTTTGTACAAGCGGCTGATACAAGACTGACCGATCGCATAAAATTAACGGAGCGTATACGCGGCAACACTCTCCCTTTTTTTTAAATTATGACGTGGTGGGGGAATAATACTTCTAGAACGTATTCTAAGAAAAGTTGTTTATCAAGGTTTTGGGCGAACGTGTTGGGACATATTTCGCTGCAATAGTCGGTTATGACATCGCTTATTGTCAAGCGAACGTATTGTTCAGGCGGATTAAAGATAAAATATCCGCGATTAAATATCTGAGATAAAAAATGTTTGTCTCGATGATTTAACCATCGTGGTGTCGCGGTCATGATAATTATTTTTTCTAGGAAGACTTGTTTATCGGGGGTTTCGGTTAACGTTTCGGGACATGTTTCACGGTGCCATTCGATTATGGCGTCGCGATGTCCTCTGGTGTCCTCTTTATCGTTTATCGAGGCATATTTCGCAACGCCATTCGGTTATGGCGTCGCGTATTACAAAGCGAGCGCCGAGGTCCGGTTGCTGGAATTTGTATACAAAATAGCGCGTAAGCAGAACGCAACGTCTAAGGGATATTACCTTCCTGTAACGCATATGATGAACAATAGATCTGATGACACTATGCAGTAGAGAGAAGAAGAAGAAACGATACGTGATGCTCTAATTGGAAGGAGAGAAAAGAATGATAGATGAAATATATAACGAGGATAAAGCGCGTCAGAATCACAGTATATGATTTGGAAGTTCGCGCGACGGTATATCGGTTGAACAAAAGTAAAGTGAGTACTTGGTGATTTTTTGTGTGTGCCAAGTGTTCGGTATAGAAAAAAGATTGTTTATGAGAATCTACAAAAATGGAAATAGAGACAATAGACTTGGCTGAGTCGTCCGACGACGAGCGGATGGAAATAGATACAATAGACTTAGACGAATCGTCCGACGAAGAGCAGATGGAAATAGAGATAGTACGAGACCTATGAGTAGAATTAAATGAGTTGCCCGACGAAGAGTTAATGGCAATTATAGACGATAATTTCGAGGCAATAGTAGACGAATCATCTGACGAAGAACACGCGTTGTCAGATGACAGTGACTACATCAGTGACCTTTTAGGAGAAGATCTGACGGAAACTGTCGAAAGGAAAGTGCCTAACGCGGAAATCCTTGCGCTGAACGGACGTACAAAGTGTTGCGCCATAAACTTTTATTATTCCACGGGTGGTGCCTTAGCCGTGTGTACCTCGTGTATGATCAGACTCGCAGACGCGGGTGTCGGGGACATATATGCCGTTCGAGAGCATGTAACCGAGCTGCAAGATGCGATATCGGGAGAATCCTGCTCCAACTGCAGACTACCGATGTACGTGATCTTCCCCCGCAATATGTGCCCCATTTGTACACGTTGAAAAAAAGACATTACCGTGAATAAGTGCGCGCCTTTACTCGAGCAACATGCTGAGAAAACGTTACTTACGTAGCCATGACAAGTACTATAGGAAGTGCTCCAAACGCAAAGGGGATGAGTTTTACCATGGTGTAAATAACAAGGTGAACCATTCCGATGGATGCGCAGTAGGCTAGAAGTAGTGGGGGACAGTCAGCCAATTACGCTTTGAGCTACTGTGCGAAATTCAGTATGGCTGCTGAGTTTTACGTGCTGTACGTCTGTCACGAATGCGTTGAACGCAATGCCGGTGTGTTGTGTGAAAAATTGCAAGAGCCGGACCGGTCGTGGTAATAGAGAAAATTACAACGTATTGTTGTATTATTTTCCCAAAGAGGGTGAACTAAGGAGACAGTGGCTCGAAGCTTGTCAGAGAAAAGAAGGAGATATAAAACTCAGCTATAGTGAGTTTCTGTTCCGAATGCTTATAAATATAATTTTTCCTTTTCGTATTTTATGTCACAAACTACTACGAAGCTTTTACTACTGAAACTTTGATTTATATAGCTGGTTATGTTGCACACAAGTTTTGGCATAAATACCCGGAGTTAGGAGTTCCTACGAAAACCCTTCCCCTGACAGATAACTGGCTGTTTTGCATATCTAGAGGAAACTGTATGTATCCCTCCAAAGATTAGCAGACAGTGGCCAATATTATGAACGAAGAATTTATAAAATTTCATGGGCTCTCATTTAGTAAAGAAAGCGGTATATTTGATAAGTTAACAAGCATCACGTGTGCAAAAGTTTCATTTCCGGCTTGTGTAATCGCGTGCCTAGTACGAACCCGTTCGTACATACGCCTGCGTCAGATTAATTAACAAATACAACAACAAAACTGTACCAGAAAAGCAAAAAGAAAACTGAAACATATATGCAACAAACAGTTATAGTTTTACGCCGCTTTTGTAATATTTATATTAAATAAAACATATTTTTATCCAAATTCCGTTAAACACAATCTTATTTCATTTTTGATACTTTTAAACAGCGCGCTGCCTAATAGCTCAAGCTCTGATTGGTCATGATCTCAGACCTCCGCCATTATGCGCAATGGTTCACCTTGTATATTTACACCATGAGTTTTACGATATATTTTATATTTTATGGCAGCTCGAGCTGGATCCGCAAAGAGAACCGGAAGTACAACGAGCATCACCGGTGCAGTGTAGCAATCATGAACGTGATATATGGGAAACCATTGAACGCATACGCAAACCGCAAGTCAATAGATACACAATTACGCCTCCTTTTTGGTGCAACGGAATGAGTGTATAGAAGACGATCACGACTTTTACAGTGCAAAGGACATATATAAATGGACAATACAAATTTATAACAAGATCAAGCGTGGACACGCAGAGAGTTTATACATTGACATTGATGCAGGTATTGGGAGGTGCATCAAATTGGTGGTGACGGACACCTCGCGATCTTTAACCTGTGCGTGTTTGAACGATCCTAGACATACAAAAACGTTTTATAAAGGTTATGATGAGCGTCATAATTTTGATATCTTGCTGGAGACTTATAAAGATGTTACACGCTTCGATCCTCATCAGTTAACGTGTATGCGCTATCACATTCAAGAGTACAAATGATCGTGTGTACGGTGCGGTCGAGTCGCGTGCAAGTGCTCCATAGAAGTGTGAGAGAGACGGCATAAAGTGCGCGCCTTTACTCGAACAGCATGCCGAGAATACCTTACTTACATAACTTTGAAGAAGACGAGTACTATAGGAGGCTCTGTCGACTCAAGGGGAAAGAGTATTATGATATATTTCTTACATTATGGGACCTCGATCTGGATTCGCAAAGAGAAACGGGAGTGTATCGAACAGTGCAGGTGCAGTGTAGCAACCATGAACTTGAAGTATGCGAAACCATTGAACGCATATTCAAACCACAAGTCTATAGAGACACAATTAAGTTTCCTTATTGGCAGCCTTATCGCGTGAGACGCGAAGTGTATAGACAATTGCGAAATGAGTGTATAGAAGATGATGATGATGATGATCAAGATTTTTACAGTGCAAAAGACTTATATGGATGAACAATACAAATTTATAACAAGGTCGAGTATGAGCATGCAGAGATTTTATTCATTGACATTGATGCAGGTATTGGGAGGTGCATCGAATTTGTGGTGACATACACCTCGCGATCTTTAACCTGTGCGTGTTTGGACATTCCTAGCCATACAAAGACGTTTTATAAAAGTTATGATGAGCGTCATAATTTTGAGACCTTGCTAGAGAATTATAAAGATGTCGCACGCTTCGATCCTCATCATTTAACGTGTATGCGCTATCACATTCAAGAGGATAAACGATCGTGTTCACAGTGTGGCAAAGCCGCGTGCAAGTGCTCCGTAGATGTGTGTGACGTGATTTAAAAACAGTACTATAAAACTCACAAACATGGAACATCTCAAGAAAATTGCGCGCGAACTGTTGGAACAGTTGCGCCAAGTCGCTACCTTGAGCGAGTATTTCACGTGAGCACAGCAATGCGAGGAAACCGTTGAACAGCTCGAAGAGCATAGTCGCGCCAAGCGTCCGCGGCTCTGGCCTGAAGATAATCATTTATTGGTGTCGAATGTCAGACTACTCGATGGTGCGAGGATTCAATTAGACAGACGTTTTATACACAGCGGTGGTGATTTGGTGATCGCGGGCACCAGTAGTGGCGGCAATAACGCGGAAAGACTCGTTTGGCGAAAGATCGATGCCGCGTTCGAAAGCCGTATACGGACTGGTGCGGTGATTAACACAGACTATATCGAACCGCGACAATTTTTGGTGGACGCTGCTAGTGTAGTGCTCGAGAAAGTGCAAGACGCTATAAACAGACACAACAGCGTAAAAGTGAACACCGTGTTCAGCGGTAAGTCTGTGACGGGCGATAAACGTGACAATATGAGTATGAACACGAATAACTATGCCCTCCTTCGTACATCCGATTTGCGCGAGTGGTACGAGCGACACATTATCGAACCCACACTGGTGAAACTCTGAGAGTTCCAGGAGCGCGATAGCGGGTGGGCGCGTATCCTCGATCTTACAATTAATATCAACAGGTACAATCCTATGCGCGCGGGATGTCACATGAAATTACCGCAAGGGATATTGAGGAAGAAAGCGGTGATTAACGTCCGGTCCATGGACAATGCATGTTTCGCGTGGTCGGTTGTAGTCGCGCTGTATCCAGTCGAGCAACATGTGGATCGGACATCCTTGTACCCGCATTATACAGCCATTTTAAATTTACAAGACATTGAGTTTCCTATGTCTCTGGAAGGAATTAGTAAATTTGAACGACTCAACGACGTGTCGATAAATGTATATAGTATCGAGGGACATGAAACGCTAACCGTTCTACCGATACGGCTCACCGACCGGAAGAGAGAAAAGCACGTCAATTTATTGTACGTGCAAGACTTGCGAGACTACAACGTGGGACATTTCGCGTGGATAAAGAACCTGTCTCGCCTCGTGAGCTCACAAATAAATAAATATGAACACAGGAAACACTTTTGCGATCGGTGAGTAATACATTAAAAAAAATAATAATCATATTATACGATAATTTATATTTCTATATAAAAGATATATTTAAAAATTGTAAATTTTTTTGCAGATGTCTACACTATTTCCACACGAGCGACAAGTTACAGTCACACACGGTAGACTGCAGTGAGATAAACGACTGCGCCGTCCGACTACCGAGCGAAGACGACAAATGGTTGAGCTTCCGCAACTACAATAGGAAGGAGCGGCTTCCGTTCGTCGTGTACGCCGATCTCGAAGCACCCTGGAGAAGATGGATGCGGATCAGAGAACGTCCACGTACGCATATCAACGCCACGAGGTATTTAGCGTCGGGTACGACGTGCAGTGCTCGTACGACGACTCGTTATCTACGTATCGGTTTTGCCGCGATAAGGATTGTGTCGCGTGGTTCGCCAACGAACTCGAAGAAATAGCGCATCGCGTAAAGGGTATTTTATCCGCCAATGTCCCCATGGAAACGCTCTCGAAAGAACAGTGGCATGCGTGTCACAGCGCGACGCACTGCCACATTTGCGAAAAACCGTTCACACTAAACGACGACGAGGAGCGGGTACGCGATCATTGTCATCTGACCGGTCGTTACAGAGGTCCCGCGCATTCAAACTGTAATCTCAACTATAAAGACTCATATTTCATTCCCGTAGTGTTTCACAATTTATCCGGTTACGACGCCCATTTTATCATAAACGAAATAGCTGCCGCGTTCGAAGGCTCGATCGACGTACTGCCGTTAACTAAAGAAAAATATATCTCGTTCACGAAAAACGTTATACACAGCCGACAAATCAGATTCGCGAAACAATATAGTTACGGTTCATCGATTCGTTAAAATTTCTCAACACTAGTCTCGAAAAATTGGCATTCTTTCTCGATAAGGACAAGTTAAATATTGTACGTTCCAAATTTTCCGAATTATCAGTCCACGATTTAGAATCACTGACGCAAAAAGGCGTCTTTCCATACGAATACGTGGATTGCGTGGACAAGCTGCAGGACACGCGTTTACCGTCGCGCGAATCATTTTACAGTTCCTTGGTCGGTGACACTGTATCCGAGAGCGATTACGCGCACGCCGTGAACGTTTGGCAGCGGTTCTCCGTTCGAACCTTGGGCGAATACAGCGATCTGTATTTAAAAACGGATGTCTTGTTATTGGCCGACGTTTTTGAAAATTTCCGCGACAGTTGCATCAAAAGTTACGGACTAGACCCCGCTTATTACTACATATTGCCAGGTTTCACATGGGACGCCATGTTGAAACATACTCGCGTAAATTTCGAATTGCTCACCGATATAGATATGGTTATGTTTATCGAACGTGGTATTCGCGGTGGTCTGAGTCAATGTTCAGGCAGATACGCGCGAGCCAATAACAAGTACATACGGTCGTACGATCCATCATAACCAACGTCGTACCTCATGTATTTCGACGTAAACAACTTGTACGGTTGGGCAATGTGTCAACCACTACCGTACGCCGATTTTCGATGGGTCGAAGACGTTTCGAATTTTGATATTAGCGCGATCGATACGAATTCGCCCACAGGTTATATTCTCGAGGTCGATCTGGAGTACCCTCAGAATAAACACGACGCGCACGCTGACCTACCATTCTGTCCGACGCGCGATAAGCCGCCAGGCGCGCGGCAGGCCAAGCTCCTTGCGACTGTGCGCGATAAGAAGCGCTATGTCATACACTATCGCAACTTTCAGCAATGCACGCGCCACGGCCTTCGAGTTACAAAAATACATCGCGTATTGCAATTTGCTCAATCTCCATGGCTCCGCAATTACATCGAATTAAACACTCTGTTTAGAACGCGCGCGACAAATGATTTCGAAAAGAATTTATATAAATTGATGAATAACGCGGTATTCGGAAAAACGATGGAGAATGTGCGTAATCACGTAGACGTAAAATTATTGACTCATTGGGAGGGTAGATACGGCGCGGAGGCAATGATCGCTAAACCAAATTTCCATAGCAGGAGTATTTTTTCGGAAAATCTGGTTGCCATAGAAATGCGTAAACTCGAGGTGAAATTTAACAAACCTATCTACGTGGGTATGTGCATCCTCGACATATCTAAGATATGTTTGTATGAATTTCATCACGAGTACATGTCTCCTCTGTATAGCGACAAGTGTAAAATTATGTACACGGACACGGACAGTTTGATCTACCATATAGAGTGCGAGGATGTGTACGAGAACGTGAAACGTGATATCGCTAGATTTGATACGAGTGATTACCCGGTCGGCAACGCGTACGGTATACCGCTTGAGAACAAGAAGGTGCCGGGCTTGATGAAGGATGAAAATAACGACGCGATCATGACCGAATTCGTCGGACTCAGGGCGAAAATGTACGCCTTGCGAGTCGATGGTAAAAAAGACACTAAGAAAGCAAAAGGTGTCAAGAGTAACGTCGTAGCGCGTACTATAACGTTCGACGACTACACGCGGTGTCTGAACGATGAGATTGAAATGACTCGTCGTCAGTCGTGTATAAGATCGAAATTGCACCAAGTGCGTACAGTGTCCGAGACGAAAATCGCTCTGAGTCCGTACGCGTTGCCGACCGATGACAAGCGATACATCTTATCGGATTCGACCGATACGTTACCGTGGGGGCATTATCGAATACCCTTGTAACGTAATGTATGTATGTATGAAATATAACGTTTTATATTGGACATGACATTAATAAAAATATTAGATGTATGTGCAACATTTCATATTGGATGGGATATTAATAAAGATATTGATTTAATATTTCATATTTCTTATACTTACATGTATTTCATATTTCATTATTTCCTTAAATGTATTTTATATGTATTACATATTTTTTATGTATTTTTATACAGTAAAAAAATAAATGTCTTTATATACATATATATATATATATATATATATATATATATATATATATATATATGTATATATACAGGGTGTCCCATTTTAACTTAAACAGCTGAATAACATAAAAAATTGCAATGTAATCAAAAAATGTTTTAGACAAAAGTCGTATGGTTTCAAGGGGGACATAAGATAGTGGCAATGATTTGACCTTGGATGGTCGTTTGAAGCTCACGTGAACGTTACCTCCAATTTCTTACATGCAACCCCCTATATTGTAGTATATCGTTTGAAAGGGCACAAAATAAGAAAATTTTTGGCGCTAACCAGAGGTTAATACGTTGACCCGTTCGGAAGTTATTTAAGGTCAAAAATTGACTTTTCCAACTTTGACCTTAAATAACTCCCGAACGGATTAACGTATCGACCTCTGGTTTGCGCCAAAATTTTTCTTATTTTATGCCCTTTCAAACGATATACTACAATATAGGGGGTTGCATGTAAGAAATTGGAGGTAGCGTTCATGTGAGCTTCAAACGACCATCCAAGGTCAAATCATTGCCACCATCTTATGTCCCCCTTGAAACCATACGACTTTTGTCTAAAACATTTTTTGATTACATTGCAATTTTTCATGTTATTTAGCTGTCTAAGTTAAAATGGGACACCCTGTATATATATTAAATCACATTGTCCTTGTGTATCCATGAATTGTGCGATCCATCAAATCCCAGCCATTTAACATAAACCTCGTCACCCCTTCTGCGAAGTACTTTCGCCACGAGATACACGTCGGGATAAGCCGAGCGATGCAGCTCGTGCTCTTAGAATCCTCCGGTGACAGATTTTCCTCGATAGTTCTCGAGTAGATAGGTTACGGAATTAGTACGCTGTACTTTAACAATTTAAAAAACCTTGGTTGTCCAATTCGGCGTATAACCTTTCTCGAAAACAGTCTTGTACTTGCTGACGCATACCGGGTCGCCTTCTTTGAACTTTGCTGGACCCGCGAGTTTGCAAGTTTTTTGGGCACCTCTTGCTGTCTCGAATTATCCTAGCGATAACGTCAGCTGTCTCGCTTCCGCCTTTACTCTTGAGCGGCACGGCCCACGCGTACTTGCTCAGCACATCGATGACGGTAAGTACTGTAGTGGTAGCCTCTGTTGAAACGCGAGTAAGGACGCATCTCGACGATGTCAACCTGCCACAGGTCATCGTACCCTCGCACTATGACGCGTCTTCGGGGAAAATTTCTTCTCGACGGAAGCATGCAGTTCTTCGACGAGTCGTCGCTTTTCGATATTTTTACGTCCATCGGATTTCGACGATGTCATATTTTTTTAACGGTGCGTAATAATACGCGCACAGAAATTATATCTTAAACTTTTTTTCTTTAACCAATCAATAACCGTTTATTTCCGTTCCTTATCGCTCAATAGCGGCTCTTTGTCATCGGCTTGTTGTCTGTTTCTGCTCATTAACCGTTCACAGCCGTTCCTGAACCATTCGTAACCGCTTCTGAGCCGTTCGATGTAACTGTTCGATGACCGTTCCTGAATCGCCCGTTGCCCTTCGTCGTCGTCGTCATTCGGCAGCCTTTTGTAGCATTTACAGGATCGTTTGCCGCTGTCCATCGTTACTCAGGTTTCGTCGATCGAAAGATATGTGTTTCGAGCGCTTCTCGGTTTGCGTTCAACACAGCTTGCGTATCTCGTTTGAGCGCGATCAGATTCGTTTCGATTTCCTCCAACTGATCTCTCAAAATTTTAACGCTATCTCTCAGCAGTCTAAGATTCGTTTTGAATTCAGTCTCCAATCGCGTTTTACGATGCTTCTCGAATTCCGCTTCGTCTCTCAAACTGTTAACGCTCTGTTCTACGTACAGTTTATTAACCGCGTCGCCGTTAGCCTCCGGTTGCGCCACGCGACGAATCTTGCGCGACTTTGCGTCAAAGTCCGTAGCAGTGCAACACAGAGCGGTATCGCGCACGAAACTTCTCATTAATCCGCTCCACTGATGGTACGAAACGGCGTTTGACGCGTCTCTGCTCTGCTCGAATATACCAAATTTGTTGATCGGCATTTCAACACTGATTGAGCGGCTCGCCATCGCGCGGCTCAATTTATAATAAGACTGGCTTCGCGAAGTTCCTCGATGACCGACAGGATCTTGTTGTCGTGGGCATTGTTGCCAGAGTGGTGCGAAGCGTCAGGTCAGGTTAAGTCAGGGTCAGGTCGTCCCAATGCACGTAATCGATCTTATTGTCGGCCAGCGTCATCGCTCGAGGCGCGAATAATCCTTTTCCGGATTGTTTCTTCATGGATGCAAGGCGGTATCAACTTCTTGATTATATTCATGTACTTGTATCCCCTGTTGGACTTTACTCGCCCGAGAGGATCATGATTGATTCTATGAGTGCTCGTCTCGAACAGTATATTCATGTACTTTTGCATATCTTCCTTCGTGTAAATGTTTTCATCAGGCTTGTTTTTAAAGATCAACTCGTAAATACCGGGTGTGCCGATGTAATCTACGTCGCCGATATGTATGTTATCCACGCTGTCCACCTTGAAACGTTTATTACCGAGCATCATTCCATCGTTGTCGATATAAACACCGTACACGGTATCTATATCGCTCCTTGGCTTGACGCTCATAAGAGCCCCGATGTACACTTGGCCCAGTGGACCCACGGTATCATGCAACGCTTCTCGATCCTTTCGACGACTTTCCAACTCGTTTTGAATAGATGTCACGAGCTCCGAGTCGTTAGTGAGTTCAAAAACAGGTATGTTTTCGGGTAATTCGAACTTTATTGTAGGCTGCACTTTTCTCGCTGTTACGTATGGTGGAGATGATATCGGTGGAGATGAAATTATCGGTGGTACATCCAGAGGAGCTTTCGATCGTCTCAATTGGCTAGATTTATGCGGCATCGGCGGGTGATCCAACCATTTTTTCTTTCTCGGCGTCGCATCATTGGAAAACGTTTCGATCTCAGCGTCGCTCTCCGGCTCCTCATTCTTCACCGCGGTCGATTTGTCGACGATCTTTTGCAACGGCTCGATGAGAGGCTTAAAGTGCGTGTCCAACTCAATGTCTTTCTCGATCTTACCGGTCTTCATAGCGCAAAGTTTCTTGCGAATCGACTCGCTCGTTTTCGCAATCTTCTTCGCAACTTTCTCGCGCTCGCGGATATTCATGTTCTTGTCGATCGCGGTCATCGCGGAAATACGTAAAGTGACGATCTCTCCGACGTTTTACCTCGACGAGGTACCGACGACAACTGACTGCTTTTGTGGTATCGCGAACATGTTAAATCCTTTTCTGTATCGGCCATTGTTGAGCGAGCTGTCCTTGTCTATCACTACGAATCCATACTTGCGCTGCCAACATTCGCTGCACAACGCGCTGAATTTATCGTACGACATGTCGGTATTCACGTGATCGTTGTACACGTGTTTCAGATTGGTACCATCCTGTTTGAACAGGATCAGTAGGTTCGCGTTGTCGCGTATCAGATGTTTAGGTATTTTCGCGTACGTCTGACAGAGATAAAAACAGTCGACGTTCGAGTGCCTACCCATTGAAAAGTACTCTCTCACGGTGTCTTGCTTGTCGCATGCCACGTCATCAAAAACGAATATCGAGTTTGAACACGCATCGCTCGGTGGAATGACGTCACTGTTATTGGAGAACGTAAAGTAGTCGATTTCGTCGATCGACGTCAATAAATTCTCCAGATATCAATATTTCGGTTGCTGAAGCGACTTTGAGTAAACGTACACGTTCTCGAAACGTACACCATGCGGGCTGTTGTGCCGGGACGGGGTTGGAGCCGCCACTGGGTTCGGGATCCGTCGCAGGATGCAGAATAACTCTCACTATTGCCCTTGTTTTACTTGTCGTTTAATAAACCGACTTTGATTTACAGAAATCACTTAATTCACTACCCTGACTTGCGGGTGTTACAATGTTTAAATTAGACATTAGTCGGTACGCGTTTCGGTTTAGGACTGCCCGCCGATGGTCGAACTCGGCGGTCTTTATACTCTCCGGGACGACGTCCGGTTGCTATGCCCTGCGCTGGCCTTTGCGTCAGCGATTTCGGTCGTCCCAGAGTTCGATGCTCCTAATTTCGGATATCGACTTGCATCGGATGATCGATCGTCCGATGCAATCGTCAGGAGTTTCGGTGGAAGTCATATTCGGCTTCTGTCGCTAGGGTCGGATTACTTATATCGTTGTGCGCTCACAACATCCCTCCCCCCGTGGAAGAAGAAAAACTGAGGTGTCGGAGGTTTTTCGTCATTTGCGTTTTTCTCTTCTCGGGAGGTTACATTCTACTTTTGTTGATTTATTTTTCTAGTCGTCGACGGAAATCGCTTCGTGTGTCTCTTTTTGTTTTCTTTTTTATCACCCATATGGTGATTACGATTCCTATTAGTAGTACACCTGTGGTCACGGAGCCCACGGGATAGATTACATATTTATTCGAGTACCAGTTTGCTTGATTGTTTTCTAATTCCTCGTCTATTTGTTCTAAGTTCAGGCTTAATTTCCTTAGTTCCGCGGGGTCGTTGATTACCGGTTCCAAATGTAATTCTATATCTGATTTTTTATTCTTTTCGTTATTTTTAGTTGTCGCTTTAATTGTTAAGTTAAATTGTGGTAGATTCATTTGTATATATTTAATGTTCGTTTGTTTTTTCGTTCGTAGGGTTACGTCTGCTGTAGTCAGTTCACAATTGTCGTTATAGTTTTATTTTTCCTGTTCCTTTTATTTCAATTCTATTCTCTACTTGGTTGTTGCATTGTATCGTTATTTCTTGTTTAGACGGGGTGGAAAACAACCATGCTTGAGGTTCCGCTAGCGCTATCCAGAACGTCACGTGAGATCGGATGTGACGTTGTTCGCAGCTATTCTGGTGTCCCGGTGTCTTTACGTATATTTGCACCTCGCATGGTACGTTTGCTGTTACAAAATATGTGGGGTGACTCATATCGCATATGAAATTCGAGTCGGCGTGTATGCATTTATTTAGGTCGTTTTCTTTTAGCGTGAGGTAGTTGCGATTCATTTTGTCTATCGCTATGAGTGTGTGAGTGATTTCGGGAATCACAAATATGTTTTTATTATTGTGTATCGGTAGTGGATTTACCCGTACAATTTCGTAGTTTGGAAACGTTACAATGGGGAAGGATATAATAGTGTAAACTCCGGTTATTTCGTAATACGTACTTATTTTTACAAAATTTTGGATGGTATTCCAGTTTTCTATCTGTACTTTGAAAGGGAAATAGGTGCCTTGGGCGAGGTGTGCTGTTGCTTTTTTTAATTCCGATATAATTTGTTCAATTGGTAATAGTCGTACGAGTAGTATGTCGTGTTTGGTGTAGGTCAGGTATTCTAGGACTTCTTCTACGTCGTTTATTAGTTTGTTCATTATCGCGGTTATCACCAACAGGTGTTCGTCTATTTCTTCGCGGCCTATTAATTTTGACATTTTTTGTTGTACCCTTCTCGTAACGTTCGCTAGTAGATTTTCGTTGTTGTTTATTGCTTTCTGTAAGGTTTCTATATGTCCTAGTGTCGCGTTTATAATTTTGATCTGATTTCTTGCCGCGTGCTGTATCGTGTTTCGCTGATTTTGTATTAGGTCTATCTGTTCCTGTATTCGTCGTGCGTCGTCGGCGTCCATTGTGCCGAATAGAGTTTTGCTTACTGTACCTATTGCGTCTATTAGTCCGCGTCGGTTTGTCGGTGGTTTGTATATTGTCTGTAGGCGTAATATCAGTTGCGTTAGTTTCGCGTTACTACTCTCTGTTATGCGGAGGATATTGGTGCATGCCTCTTGATTATTTTTATCTAATTTGTCGCATAGGTTCTTGGTTTGTTCTAGATATCGTTGTAATTGCTGGTATCGTATTCCGAAGGATGCTACATCGATTCTAATGGCCAATTTCCACGTTGCTTCTTGTAGCTGCATGGTCCCGATTTTTTCGAAATATATTCCTGGCTTGTCGCTAAATGATGTCACCGCGTAGGGTGACTTCGGTTCGGATGTCACTTCTTTCGCGAGGCATACGATGATAGTAGCTATCCTGTAACGTGAATTCGTTCTATCTTTACTTGTGCTGACGGTGTCTGTAAGTAGATCGCTACTTTTTAATTGCTTCGAGGGTCTTCGCTTTAGTCTATGTCTGTCCTCAGTCGTGAGCTATCGTCAACGGTCTTGTGTATAAAAAAAAATTTTTTTTTTTTAATTATGTCTCCCCTGGAATTTACGCCAATTTGTGCTAGTGCTGTGGACCCCTGTGAGGTCCCAGTGGACGAGGAGATCGATGGTCCTGTTTTGGACGTTCCTGTCCGGGGTCTGGGGCGCGCCCAGTTGTATGCTGCTGTGGCTGCGGGGAGAATCCGGCCCGGACTACATCCCGATGATCCCTGGATTTTTCATGAGCGCATTTTGCGTCAGGCCGGCATCGGTCAGCCTGTGATGGGGCCGTGTAATGGTGCGGCACTCGTTCGCAGTCGCCCTGTTGTTGGCCGGGGACGGAGTCCTGCCGTCCCTGGGGGGCGTGCCCGCTTCCTAGCTTGGTTCCAAGATACTTTTGTGGCCGGACGCGGCCATGGTGGGCCTCGTCACGAGTGAGGTATGACTATTCTTATCTAATTATTCTTGTCTTTATTGCTTGTTCTTTTGCGCTTAGTGTTTTTATTCGTCGATAAATGCTTTTAAACGGTTCGCATGCACGCGTATTGTTTTTCGCTTAATTTTAATCGTATAGTTGACATTGTCGTGTTTTTCCGTGATCACGTAGGGTCCTATCCATTGTGATTCCAGTTTCTTTGAGCGGCCTCGTCGTATCGTTTCGTCGTAAAGTAGCACTTTATCGCCTACTTTGAAGGTCGCCTTGTTGCTTTTTTTATCAAATTGTAGTTTCGATTTCGCTTTCTCGTCCTTCGTATTTTCTCTCGCGATTTGATTCGCTGCGCGGATCCGCTCTCGTAGTTCTTTCGCGTAATCCTCGTATGAATATGTTAATTTCGGTGGTTTTGTTAGAGCCGTCGGTAGGTCAGGTCGGTGCCCGTAGACCAATTCGAATGGCGTGAACCCGGTAGTAGAGTGTGGCGTCGTATTATATGTAAACATCGCGTATGGGAGCCATTCGTCCCAGTCAGTTTGGTCTTGGTTTATATAATGTCTCAGGTATTCGGCGAGAGTGCGATGCGATCTCTCTAGTGCGCCGTTACTCTCAGGGTGATATGCCGTTGTCTGAATTTTATCGATTTTCAGTAATTTGCACACATTTTTAAACATTTCGCTCGTGAAGTTTGTTCCTTGGTCCGTGAGAATTTTTTCGGGTATTCCATGTTCTAGCACTATTTTAGTGACGAATGCTTTGGCGATTGTATTCGCTTCCTGATTCTCTACGGGTATTGCTTTACTAAACTTCGTGAGATTATCTTGGAATGTCAAAATATATTTGTTTCCGTTATTTGTGATAGTCAACGGGCCTACGATATCGAGCGCACATTTCTCGAACGGACGCTCGGGTGTATCTGTGATAATTAATGGCATCTTGGTTTTTCTACTTAACTTGTTCTTCTGACACAGTTCGCATTTACTTATGTAGTTTTCTATGTCTGTCGTAATTCCGTGCCAGTTGTGCCGTAATCGAATTCGGTTCAACGTTCGAGTGACTCCTTGATGCCCTCCTATGGGTGAGTCATGATACTCGAATAATATCTGCCGCTTTTCTTCCTCGGTGTATTCCCTCGGCGTGTCCTCTTCTTGTTGTGTCATATGTATCGCCGGCGTCTCCGTTATCGGGTTTCGACTCAGCGCATCGGCGTTGACGTTATTCTTTCCTGCTTTATGCACGATCTCATAGTCGTACTCCTCTAATTTTAATCTCCACCGGAATAATCTCGATCCGGGGTCGCTTACATTGAATAGCCATATCAGTGGCTTATGGTCGGTTATTATTTTAAATCTAGTACCGTATAAATAGGGCGGAAATGTTTAACCGCCCATACGATCGCTAATAATTCTTTTTCGGTCGTGTTATAATTTTGTTCTGCCTTACACAAAACTCTGCTGGCGTAAGCAATCGGCCGATCTTGGCCTACTGGCCCCTGCGACAGTACGGCTCCGATGGCGTAATCGGATGCGTCTGTCGTCACCAGGAATTCTTGATTAAAATCTGGGTAATTCAATACGGGTGCCGTCGTTAATTTTTCTTTTAATAGATCGAACGCATTTTGCTGTTCGACCGTCCAAACGAATTTTTCGTCCTTTTTCGTGAGTTTGGTTAGTGGTTTGGCTATTTTAGAAAAATTATCTATAAATTTTCGGTAGTATCCTGCTAGACCGATAAACGATTGGATATCTTTTATTCTTTTGGGAGTCGGAAACTCTCTTACTGCTTGCAGTTTGGTCGGGTCTGGCGATATCCCTCCTTCTGAAATTACGTGTCCTAGATAAACTACCTCTTTTCTTAAGAATGCGCACTTGTCAGGCTGTAGCTTTAAATTAAATTGCCGGAGTCTTATTAGCACCGCGATTAGTCGCTTCAGGTGCTCCTTCAAGGATGCTCCGTATATTACTATGTCGTCTATATAAACGAAACATTTTAACCCTAGTAGTCCGGCTAGTACCGCGTACATTAGCCGTTGAAATGCGGCTGGCGCGTTTTTCAGACCGAACGGCATTCGGTTGAATTCGAAATGTCCGTCCGGGGTGGAGAATGCTGTCTTCTGCTTGTGATCTTCGCGCATCGGAATTTGATGGTATCCCGAGGCTAAATCTAACACCGTAAAATACTTCGCGTTACCTAGCTGGTCGAGTATGTCGGTGATATTCGGCATGGGGAAGGAATCTCCCATCGTCAGGTCGTTCGCTTTTCTGAAATCGATCACGACGCGAAATCTAATTTTTCCGGACGCGTCAGGCTTTTTCGGGACAACTATTATTGGTGCGTTCCATTGACTCGCGCTGGGGCGAATTATTCCTTCGTCTAGCATTTTCTGTATTTGCCGTTTGACTTCGGCCTTATGCTTCTCAGGTAACCGATACGGTTTCACGTTTGCTGGCGCGCTATCTGGACGCGTATTTATTTCGTGCTCAATGGCTGTGGTCGCACTTAAAGTGTCTCCTTCTAGAAAAAAAACGTCGCAGAATTCATCGCATATTAATTCGACTTCTTTGCGTTCTTCCTCGTTCAGATGTTCGGTTTGTATTTGGTCGCGTAATTTTTTCTGTCTCTCGGTGACAAGTTCGCGCTCTTCGTTCGCTTGTAACGTGAGCATGTTCGCGGCGTCGTTCGCCGGCACGTCTTCTAGTGTTACGTGTGGAGTGAGGAGCTCCACCGGCTTGTCCGTCACGTTCAACACGCTGACCGGGCAAGTGAATTCGACGGGTTTTACTAGACAATGCCCTATAAATACTCCTGGCGCAAGCTCGCCGCTCCTCACGATGCCTACCCGATTATGATCGGTGGTTGCCTTCACGATTGTCTCGCTGTGAGGGGGTAAGATTACCTTTCAAAATGGCCGGAGTTTGAATATAGTTTTTCCTATTTTGACATGTTTCGACGCGTTCGAGATATCGGCCTTGTGTTTGGTAAGGAAGTCGTTCCCGAGTATCCCTTCGTACTCTATCGGGAAATCGTCCTTCACTACATACATGGTATGTCGAATCCTCCTTTTTCCGAGGTCCACCGTGGCCTTAATTTTTCCAAGCGTATGGATCTGATGTCCGGTCACGCCTATTAGAGCTAGACGTTCCTCCTTTATCATCGTTTTGCCCTTTAGGTTTTCTACCTTAATAAGGGTCAGAGTCGCTCCCGAATCGAGTAAAAGATTCATCTCGCCTCTTTCTGCCTCTTGAATCGGCAGTGTAATCATGTCTAACGGGCCCACTTTATGCTTCTCCGTTATCTGGGTCACCCGATACTCTTCTGCGGCACGCGCTTTAGTCTGTCGCGGTCTCTCTTCTTCCTCTTCGCTACTGCTGGCGGTCGATGATTCATCGCTCGTCGCTTGCGCTTTGTGCTTCCTTATCGCGCTCACGGGCGCTTGCTTTGCGCTGCTCGCTTTCGCTTTACGTGTTCCGTCCGCTCTAGGCCGTCCGTTCAACCACCAGCATTCTTCTCGCTTGTGCCCGATTTTCTTGCAGTGGCTGCACTCCACCGCATTTATTCCGTTGGGCTTGTCCGCCCTTGGTAAAGCAAATTTGTTTGCTTGCCGGCTCGGACGGCAATCTCGCCCGTAATGGCCGGTCTTTCCGCACTTATGGCACTCCACGGGTGTACTTCTCGGGTTTCGGGCATTTTCTGCGGAAAATTTATTTTTTGATGATGCCGGCCCATGTCTCGGGGAGGGCCCTCTGACTTTTTCCTCCGCACTAGCACCGGTTATCGCTTCTTGTAGGCTCGTGTATCTCTGCGCTCGTAATAGCATTTTAATGTCCTCGTGCAGCCCGATCTGGAAATTATGCAGGGCTTGCATCTTGATGCTGTCCAGGATCGCCTTCTGTTGTTCCTGCGTGTGCCCTTGGCCTTCCTCCATGGCCTCGTATAGTTCGCGGGCGAGTTTCTCTACTCGACGCCCGAATTCTTGCGCTCTTTCGCCTGGTTTTTGCTTCAGGGAATTAAATTCTAACTGTAGGTGCGTCATGCCTCGCTTTCCGAGGTATTCGGTTTCTAGCTCGCGTTTCAGCTGCTCGAAATCGCGTATATCGCGCGTATCAAAATCGGTCATGGCCTTGCCTTTGAATTTTGTACATAGGATTGCTACTAATAACATGGCTTCGTCCGCGGGCTGTATGTTTTTCATCGCGTATGTACTCGCATTTATGAATTCGCGAACTCGCTCTCTCGATTCTCCGTTAATTTCGGGGATCATATTTCGGGCTTCCTTTAGGCTGAGGAACCCTATATGGTGTCCTGGCTGGTTTCTAACGTCGCTCGTCGTGCGCCCGTAGGTCACGTCCAGGGGGCCCTGGCTACGTACCCGGCGGTCGAGCGCGTTGGTGTGATCGTACGCGGCGTTTTCTACTCGGCTCATACGGTGTTGTAGTTCGCGGATAGCGCGCAGGATTTCGGTCGAACGATCGAATTCGGCCGCCGCGGATTGATCCATGCGCTCCTGCATGTCGCGCACCAAATGTAGTATGTCGGTAATTAAGGAGGCATCCGGCACTCCTGTTTGTGTTGGCTCGGCGGGTCGCGGTTGGTCTCTTTCGGACGGTCGCGGATTTGCCGCTCGCAGCCGGTTAATTTCCTCGCCCACCTGCTCGGGGGTCACGTCGACGCGTGCTTCGAGGTTCGTTGTCGCCCTTTGTTGGCTCATTTTGAGAGCTTTGGGAGTATAATCCTCTTCGGTAGGATCGAACACGTCGCTGTCGTAGGACGTTAGCGAGAGTTCTCCTCTCCCGGAGTTATTGCCTTGTGTATCGGCTGAGGTGTCAGAACGTGCGTCTGTGACGGTTGGGTGCAGTCTAAGTACGTCGCGTTCGTTTTCGTCGCTATTCGCGGATTCGTTTTCGTCTGTGCCCGCTGTATCTCTCTCGTTGTTGTCTCGGGGACCGTCAAGATCGCCTAACAGACTAGTATCCGTGAAGGAAAATTCGCGTTCTAATATTACGTTTGGGTGCAATTCGAGTACCGGTGATTCTTCGGTCGAGAATCGCGATTCTAAGTTTCGTAGGACGGGGTCTAAAACGGAGCTATCCGCATGTGATACGGCGCGAGAGTGATATCGGCTACGCTCGGTAGCTTGATGCGCTCGCTCGCTTAAGACGAACGACGCGTTTCTAGCGGGGCGGTTATGTTCGCCCTCCGACATTTACAGGGTTAGCGCCTTCAATTTCGTACGTCGGTGCTGAAACATCGCTCGCGAAAACTTTCAATTTGTCGCTCGCGGAAACGTTAGATCTCGTCGCTCGCAATAGTACATAACATGGAACGGACTTACAGTACGGTCGCACGCATGGTGTCCGCTTTCTGCTGTCGCCGCGTCGGAGTCCGACAGGGCCGCTTCGCTGCTCCGCGTTGTCTCTGCTTCGCGGGGTCTCGACTGCGCTACTCCGCTGTCCGGCTGGGTGCGTCCCCGGGGCGCTGCCTCGGCTGTCGAGTCCGTGCGGTAGGTCGGGGCCTCTCCGGTGTTACTGTCGCACTCGGGGCTGCTACCGCCGTCTCCGTCACTCTGGCTTTATGTATGGCGGGGCAGTCACCGCTGTCTCTTTCTCGCTCGGGATTCTGGCGGGCTTCTCCTCTCTGGGATGCTTCTCCGCTCTTACTAAATCGAGCTCTCTGATTTGCAGACGTCTCTCGGGCAGGATGTCCTCTGGTCCTGTTGGCAGGATCCCACCGCTGCCACCAAATGTTGTGCCGGGACGGGGTTGGAGCCGGCACTGGGTTCGGGATCCGTCGCAGGATGCAGAATAACTCACTATTGCCCTTGTTTTACTTGTCGTTTAATAAACCGACTTTGATTTACAAAAATCACTTAATTCACTACCCTGACTTGCGGGTGTTACAATGTTTAAATTAGACGTTAGTCGGTACGCGTTTCGGTTTAGGACTGCCCGCCGATGGTCGAACTCGGCGGTCTTTATACTCTCCGGGACGACGTCCGGTTGCTATGCCCTGCGCTGGCCTTTGCGTCAGCGATTTCGGTCGTCCCAGAGTTCGATGTTCCTAATTTCGGTATCGACTTGCATCGGATGATCGATTGTCCGATGCAATCGTCAGGAGTTTCGGTGGAAGTCATATTCGGCTTCTGTCGCTAGGGTCGGATTACTTATATCGTTGTGCGCTCACAACAGGGCTTTCCAACAAGCTTATCAAAACGTTGGTTTTACCACAATTCGAGGGACCGCAAATGATGGCGCGTATAGTGGCCGGTAGCATCGTACCGTGCCTGCGTTTCTCCGCGTTGCTCCCCATCGACCGTGATCTGTCGTCGCAGTTCGTCACGTGAATCGTCTGCAGTTGTCGCACGAACCTCATTTTTCGCATTGCTGACCGAAGGGCTGGATAGAGCGCCTATTTATAGGTGCGCGAAACCGTGAATCGCTCAGTAGCTGAAAAATGTTCATTCTGTTATCAAGACCTTCCGATATTCGAGATTTCAGCGCTGAGCAGCTAAAATTTGTACCGAAGGCTGTTCTGTTACAAATGTGCGGCGATCACGTCCACCACGTGTGGAACAAGCTTCCGGAACATATAAAGGCGGATTCGGAGGTTCAGCAATATCGTCGATGCTTAGAACATTATAATTTGCCGCATTATCGAACGCACGTCGACGGTCCGGCACCGTTGATAAAGAATTGCGGCGAATGTCAGCGAAAAAAGTAGGCAAAGGTCTGTTCAACCGCGCGATAAGCTCACTTCCGATCAAATTGCACATTCCCGGCTATCAGTTTTGCGGTCCGGGCACTCGGCTGAAGGAGCGATTAGCCAGAGGCGATCCTGGTGTAAATCCGCTCGACGCGGCGTGTCGCGAGCACGACATAGCGTATTCGCGTAACAAAGATCTCACCGGGAGACACGCGGCGGACAAAGTACTCGCCGACAAGGCGCTAGGACGTGTCATTGCGAGAGATTCGGCTCTCGAAGAGAGAGCTGCCGCTACAACCGTCTGGGTTGCTATGAAAGCAAAGACGAAGCTAGGAATGGGTTTGCGAACCGTGAAAAAGAAGAAGAGGAGAGCGTCGAAAAAGCGGATACTTGCGGCGGCGAAACAAGGCGGCGTATTGCCGCTTCTACCGTTGCTGGGAGTTCTCGGTTCCCTGGCCAGCGGGGCGGCCGGGGTCGCAACGGCCGTGAACGCTCGCAAAACCGCGCGACGTCAGCTGGAAAAGCAGCAACGTGACAATCGCGCCATGGAAAGCCGTGGACTTTATCTCGCTCCGTACAAACGCGGGCGAGGAGTTGCGTCAAAGAAGAGGTGAGAAAATAAAAAAAAACGTCGAAGAGACGTTAAAAATGCCCACGGGTATTACGACTAACGTACAATTGAATCGACTGGCGAAACACATGCGCGTACCGTTCTTCAGGGGTGTTTTCATGCGTGACTCGTTACCAATCGGCGGTGTACGCCGAAACGAGAGCGGTATTGTAAATTTGGATGATACAGCAGGCTCCGGTACTCACTGGATAGCGTACGCAAAGAGGGGAAACCGCGCGATGTATTTTGACACTTTCGGTAATCTTCGACCGCCGAAAGAGTTGGTGCGATATTTCGGACCGAGCGTGATGAAGATAGAGTACAATCGCACGCCCGTTCAGACTTACGATCAGAACATCTGCGGACAAGCGTGCCAGCGATTTCTCCTGACAATAGACAACGATCGGCGTGAATTTAAAGCATGACGGTGCGCAGTGGAGACTCAGCGTTAGTCGAACGGTTTTCCCGCCATGTCTATGACATTCACGCTGACCGGGAAGAGCAGCACCCTCGCGGTGCCCTACTTTCCCGCCGTAGATTTGAGCGATGGTGACTACGAGCTCGGTGTAACGGTTTTTGAGACTTATCACACGATACCAAACGTGAATTCTTCGAATAATAAATTTTACTTCGACGAGGATGACACGGAAATTACGATACCCGAGAGGTCGTACGAGATAGGAGCGATACACGAGTTTTTGAAACTCGCTGTTTCACGGAAACGCCCGCGACGCGTAGCTCCTTCCATTAGCAATCGTACATCGGTCGCGGATATCGCGCGAGAGGAGACCGCTCGCGCGATTGGCGACGAGGACGATGATGACAACGCGGAGTACGAGGATGATGAGGCTGTAAAATATCCGATAGTGCTCCGTGCTAATTACAACACGATGAAAAGTGAGATCAATTGCGCTTTCAGAGTAAACTTTAGCAAACCAAACAACATTGGATCACTGCTGGGATTCTCGTCGGAGCGTATATTGCAGCCTGGAAAATGGCACCGATCGGACCTACCGATTAATATCATCAACATAAACATTATCCGCGTAGAGTGTAACGTGACCGCGGGTGCGTACAGCAACGGTAAACCCGTTCACACGATACACGAATTTTCTCCGAGCGTGCCGCCAGGATATAAGATATCGGAAACACCGGCGCAGATCATTTACCTGCCGATCATCGCACGGAGCATTACGGATCTAACGGTACGCATCGTGGATCAGGACGGACGATTGCTCGATTTTCGAGGCGAAGAGATCACCGTCAGATTGCACGTACGACGGCGACAGCAATAACGCGCGTGAGTGTGCGCGACATACATGAGATGCTTGTGTTGAACGACTCGGAGCACACGAGAGATAACACTATTTACACTACGGTAGCGGCCAACGATATCGTTCGATCATTGTCATCACCTGCGTTAGGCTACGCTAAGAAGACGAGAAAGAAACTCACAGCGTTGAACGTTGAATTCTTACAATCTTTGGGATTCGCGGTGCGAAATATCTGAGGAAACATGACCGATATCCTTAACATCGGAAGCGAGCCGGTCTTTGACGATCGCATCGTCAAGATCGAGACTCACACGTACAACGCGTACGCCAACACAACGTTCAAGTATAGCGATGAGATACGAATACCCATACAACAGCAGGATCTGTATACGTTGCCGTGCGAAAGTTTTCTCTACGTCGAAGGAGTAGACGGTGAACCCGATAACGTGGTATTGGCGAATAATGCCGTCGCATTCTTGTTCGATGAGATTCGATACGAACTCGACGGTGTGGAGATTGATCGTAACAGAAACGTAGGAATAACAACAACGCTCAAAAATTACGCGTCGCTGTCTTTGGGCGCGAGTACGATTCGTAAAACGCTGGCTGGGATACGCTCAATAACGCGGACATCACTTCTACGCGAAGAAACTTTACTTTTTACGTACCGCTCAGCATGTTACTGGGATTTTGCGAGGATTACAAACGCGTGGTGATCAACGCGCGTCACGAATTGATCTTGATACGATCGCGCAATGATAACAATTCCCTGGTGGGAAATCCGACGTTGAATACTGCTATCAACGTACTCAAGATACAATGGCGAATGCCTCACGTGCAGCTGAACGAGATCAACAAACTGTCGATGCTGCGCGCCTTGGAAAACGGACGATATCTGAATATGAGTTTCCGTTCGTGGGATCTGTACGAGTATCCCCTGTTGCAAAACACGACCAAGTACTCGTGGGCCATCAAGACCGCGACGCAGCTCGAAAAACCGCGATACGTCATCTTTGCTCTGCAGACGGGCCGGAAGAATGTTATGACCAGAGAAATAACAACGTTCGATCATTGCAAATTGACCAACGTGAAACTTTATTTAAACTCTGAATTCTATCCGTACGACGACATGAATTTGGATTTTAGTAAAAACAGATGGGCGATTCTGTATAATATGTACGCACGTTTTAGTAGAGCGTATTACGGACGCGAGCACGTCCAGCCGTGTCTCGATTTCCCGAATTATCTACATTACGCTCCAATAGTGGTTGTGGCGGTCTTCCGACCACACACACAATTTGCCGAACAATCGGAGTAACGGCCTCGGCCGTACACATACCACCGGGCCAGCGGAACGGCCCCGGCGGTACGCGCACCGCGCGCGCGCTCACCGATCACGCGCCACGCGCGTGGGCCCGACGTGCGAACCGCGTATCTGAACGAGAGTGCCGCCAACAGATGGCATATTCACTCGTATTTAAGATTCAACCACGAAGGATATATAAGGCCGTGCGGCGAGGGCCTAGACAGCTTTCGACTGCTATCCAAGCTTCTTGCCTGGTAGTGGAAGAAGGGGTTTTGCATATTGTAACCTTGCCGTCGTCTTGCCGCCGAAGAAGCTTCGACCACCACCGAGACGAGCTGCGTCACGCCTATTGCCGCCACCAAGATCTTCGCAGCGGCCCCTGGACCATCGCCCAGACCGTGGCAGCTCATCCCGCTCGACCTCTCACCGGTACGACGGACTCGTCCTCCACGGCAGGTGATACTCACGTGGGACGTGAGGGTTCGGCGCTACACCTCACCTCGGCTCTCCTGGGACGTGCCTCTACTCCTGTCGCCACTACCGCTGTCGCCAGCGGAAAAGGCGCGGCCTTCGCCGCTGACACCTCTGCCACCATCACCTGCAGAGAGAGCTCATCAGGGGACGCTGACCACCTCTGTGGCCAGGGTTCACCGAGGCGTACAACACCAGCCTCGCCGCGACTCGAGAGAGATACAGACCGACCAGGAGTGTGAGGTCACATCGTCGCAGGAGCTTCAGACCGACGAGCCTCCATCGCTCGTGTCACGGGGCACACAAACCGAGGAGCCTGACCAGTCCTTCACGCCACCCGGGACACCACCTGCCTGGCGGAAGTCCGTCCTCTGGCGGCGGACGAAGACGTTTCCCGCCATCTTCTAGCGCGAACGCATAGCGAAGTAGCGCGAAGAAACAATCGGCCCTTTTCAGGGCCACCGCACAAGAAGAGCCCAAACGGCCCTTTTTAGTGCCACCTTCAGCACACTGACATACCAACAACTGTACATAGATAAATTAGAATAAATCGTCTATTTATTATATACAGCGCCTCAAGCTCAATCGACGTTCCTACACACACTGCGGCGTCTCCTGCCCTGCGGATGGCACGCGACGCCCGAACGATAGTGGCA
Organism: Harpagoxenus sublaevis; assembly: GCA_030770355.1. Lineage (NCBI taxonomy): Eukaryota > Metazoa > Arthropoda > Insecta > Hymenoptera > Formicidae > Harpagoxenus > Harpagoxenus sublaevis. The sequence continues at coordinate 45,735 of JASTWR010000614.1, read as the reverse complement.
AGCGGCCACAGTGGTCATCGATTGCTCTCGACAAAACGAATCCGTCAAAACTGCCACCGTTGATGTCAGAATAGAATTCGATTGTATGGAGAATGTACCGCCGAATACCTCAGCGTATTGTCTTATCATACACGATCGCGTTATTCAGTACAACCCGTTGACCAACGTGGTGCGTAAAATTGTCTAAGCGTTCGCGGCAACGTCGAAAAAATTTTTTTCCGATACAATAAAGAGAGGGGGAAGGGGAGCAAAGTATAAAGGTAGGATAGCGTTTTTGAAAACGCGGATTTCCACGTGATTCGCCGCAAAAACATACGCGAACGCGAACACCTGGGCGGACGGGCGGGTGAGTTGAGAGAGCGGGCGGCGGCGGCGGCGGGCCCTACCCCTAACGCGGTACACCTCTCCCCGCGGCCCTAACGCGGTACCCCTCCCCGCGGACCCTACGCGACCCTAACACGACACCCTCCCCCGCGGACCCTACGCCCTCTCGCCCTCCAACTTCCGCCCTCGCGTGATGTCATCCCCCTCCCCGCGTGACGTCATACCCCTCGCCCCTCGAATACCCCCCGCCCCTTACCCCCCTTAGATCCCCTTGGTATGTGGTCCAGAACCGGTGTAGTATACCTACTATTAGCCAAACGTGATAAAACGTTTCGCGAATGAGGAATCCGATCAAGATAACGCTCTCGCCACAATCTTTCAGCTGCAGCGAATGTACCTTGACACTCACCCAAAATTAGCAACATATTGTTGCGCCCGAGCCGAGACGCCCTGTAGAAGCCCGAGAGGCAGCCGCGAAGCGCTGCCTGACAACGTTCCTAGCAACGAGCCGGTCGTTGTTTGTTGACAGATGTCGGCATTCAGATTCTCCGCCAGGCCTTCGAACTGTACTGACGTGTTCACGAGCAACTGTTATTTTTTCATTAAACCAGTTTTCTTTCATTAGAGAGTCTTTATTCCCGGAGACGGGATAGCGCGCCGCGTTCGCGAGTGAGTGTGTTGAGCGAGAGAGTAGCGAACGCGCGGACGAGCGCAACATTTTGGGGGCTCGTCCTCAAGAATCCTGAGGACATCATGTCTTTTTTGGCTCCTTCCTCGCGAAAGAGACTTCGGGTGGAGACTCCCCAATCAGAAGGGACAACCATGACTACAATCACGACGACTCTCCAGACCGTAATCCAGGAGGTCCGACTCCTGCGAGAGGAACAAGCGCGGAGGGAGAGAGAGTACGCGGCGACATTTCGGCAGCAGGAGGAGGAGCTCCGCCGACTCCGAGGGACAATCTCCGGCAATTCCGAGCTAAGTCCTTCGATTAATAGAGCGTCCGGAGACTCGGGGACGCGAGTTGCGAACGGCACGGGGGCGCGGGTCACACGCGAGAGGGACGCGGTCGCGGGCGGCGCGGAAATACGAGGCGCGTACGCGAGTGAGACAGACGCAGTCGCGAGCGGCGTAGAAACGCGGAACGCGAACGCGGGGGAGAGAGCCCCGGTGGCGAGCCGCGCGGAAGTACGGTCTGTGCGCGCGGGTGAAAGTGTCGCGGTCGCGAGTGAGCTTGGATATAAGCTAAAACCCGACACGTTTGACGGGACGGTCTCATTACATGAATATTTTTCGCAATTAAATTTAATCGCGCGGGCGAATCGTTGGGATGACTCTACCAAAACGATCGCGTTGGCTTCGAGCCTGAGGGGGAAAGCGCGCTCAGTTTTAGAGACGGTTGAAGATGTCGAACGGCTAGATTTCGCTGAGCTCAAAGCAAAGCTTGAGCTGCGTTTCGGAGAGGGACGACAATCGCAGAATAGCTACGTCGCATTCACGAATCGCAAGCAAAAATTCGGGGAGGATTTGGCCGCTCTTGGTTCTGAAATCGACAGACTGTCGCGCCTGGCGTACCCCGAGTGCCCGTATGAGTTGCGCGATAAGATCGCTTGCGCGCAGTTTGTTACAGCCGTCTAAGATAATTTCATTAAGCGAGCGCTTCAGATAGAAGGTATAACCTCTCTGAATGCAGCTGTTGAAAGGGCTAAAGCACTAAAAATCATTCAGGGAGACAATTCGGAGAGATATAGAGAAAAATTTAATAAAAATTTTGCGAAAAAAGGAGTCGGACATGCAAGTGAAAATGAAAAACGCGCTGAAGAAAAGAAAAGTGTAGAGAAAGAGAAGGCGGGGAAGGGCCCGAAGGGGAATTGGCGTGGCAGCAAATTTGGCGCCGGCCGGGGGGAATGTTGGTCTTGCGGTAAGACTGGGCATTTCCGATCAGAATGCCCCAATGAGGAAAACGCGATTTAGTTGAGCTTAGCGGGGTAGGCTCAATTTTTATGAAAAATTCCCCGAAAGTCGGTCGATTTAAGCACTGTAAACTTGATAAGAAAAATAAAAATAATTTTTGTTTTGATGGTTTTCTGAATGATAAATGTTGTTCATTTAAGATAGATACGGTCTCCGATGTTTCCATTGTAAATTCCAAAATGATTGATAATAAGGTGGAGAGAATAAAAGTAGAGAATTGTAATTTGAGATATCCAACTGGAGAAAGGGTTCCTTTAGATTCTAAAGTAAAGGTCAATGTTCAAATTGGTAAACATTCTGTCGAAATTCTTATGTTTGTCGCAGAAATTAGTGATAAATGTCTTTTGGGAAAAGATTTTCTTGAAAAAATGAATCTGGAAAATATTTTTGAACCTTTCTTTGTTAATCCTAAATTAGATGAGAAGAAGAATCTTAATTGTTCTCGTATTAAAGCTTTTTCCGAGGGGGACTCTTCTATCTTAAAGGAACTTCTTGAAAATAATTCTGGGAGTCTGAATGAGGCCCAGAAGGAAATTTTTGCTGATTTTTTAAAAGATTTCCAGGGTGTGTTTTCTGAAACTATTGTTGCAGGGAATTGTGATGTAATTGAGCATGTGATAAATGTGAAAGATTCTTCCCCCATAAAGCAGGTCCCTCGTCGTATTCCTATTCATATGAGGAAGGAAGTTAATAAAATTATTGAGGATATGTGGAAGCAAGGGGTAATCGAGGAGTCACAAAGCCCCTGGATCTCGCCTGCAGTTTTGGTCAGAAAAAAAGATGGTACAATTCGATTTTGTGTGGATTATAGGAAGTTGAATTTGGTAACTAAGAAAGACTCTCATCCTTTACACAGAATCGATGATATTCTCGATCAACTGTCAGGTAACATTTGGTTCTGTACTTTAGATTTAAAGAGCGGGTATTGGCAAATAAAGATTCGTTCCGAAGACAAAGAGAAAACTGCGTTCTCTATTGGAAACGGGTTGTGGCAGTTTACCGTCATGCCCTTTGGTTTCTGCAATGCCCCTGCTACATTTCAACGTCTAATGGAGAGAGTTTTAAAAGATTTGTTATAAAAAATTTGCTTAGTTTATTTTGATGATGTAATAATCTTTGGAAAAAGTTTTTCTGAAATTATGGAGAATTTGAAAACAGTGCTCTTACGATTAAGAAAAGTGAATTTAAAAATTAACCCAGAGAAATGTACTCTTTTTGGAAGGAATGTTAAATATTTGGGGCATGTAGTTTCAGCGGAGGGCATAGCCACAGATCCCGAAAAGATATCTGCGGTCAGTGATTGGTCGGTTCCGCATACCAAAACACAATTGCGAAGTTTCTTGGGGTTCTGTTCGTATTATCGAAAATTTATCAAAGGATTTTCTTCTTTGGCGAAACCTCTTTACTCTCACGGGGAATCAATCCAAATTCATTTGGGGGGAGGAATGTCAAAAAACTTTTAAAGAATTAAAGCGGGTCTTATCTTCCCCTCCGGTGCTTTCTTTTCCCAAAGTCGAGGGGGAATTTATTTTAGATACCGATGCTTCAAATATCGGTATTGGCGCGGTTTTGTCGCAAAGACAGAAGGGTGAGGAGAGAGTCATAGCTTATTTTAGTCGGGTTCTCAATAAGGCTGAGAGAAACTATTGTGTTACTCGCCGGGAACTCTTGGCGGTAGTAGACTCTATAAATTTTTTTCGCCATTACCTTTTGGGGCGGAAGTTTTTGATTCGCACGGATCACGTTTCATTGAAGTGGCTTATGTCCTTCAAGGATTTAGAGGGACAGCTGGCGCGATGGTTGGAAAGACTTCAAGAATATGAATTTGACATTGTCCATCGAAAGGGTCAATCTCATAAGAATGCTGATGGATTGTCCAGACGTCAATGTGAAAAGTTTGATTGTAGATATTGTGCCAAAATTGAGAAAAGAGCAATTGAAGAACAGAATGGAACAATTGCTCGTTTGATTTTTCAGGGAGAAAGTTTGGAAACTTGGCGTAAGGAACAAAGAGAGGATGCGGGAGTGGCATTCATACTACGGGGAAAGGAAGCTGGGGTCCGTCCTCCACGTTCTAAAATTTCTGCCAGGGAAGTTTCCGCCCAAATTTATTGGTTGCACTGGGATGCGCTGGTTTTGAGAGATGGAGTGCTGTACAAAAGGTGGGAAGCTCCGAGTTTGAAAACAAGCTTTCTTCAGCTTGTTGCTCCCCGAAGCCGGGTTAAAGAGATTCTGGAAAAAGCCCATGTCTCTTCTTCGGGCGGACATTTTGGGATCAACAAGACTCTGGAAAAGATCCGCAAGCGTTTTTACTGGGCAACTTGTAAACGGGATTTTGAAGACTGGTGCAGAACTTGCAAGGTCTGCGTTTCTAAGAGGGGTCCCTCTGGGAAAGGGAAATCCCCTTTACAAATATATAATGTTGGGTCACGTTCGAGAGGTTACAAATGGATATTCTCGGTCCTCTTCCTACAAGCAATTCTGGGAATAAATATCTCCTTGTCATCGTGGATTGCTTCACCAAATGGGTGGAAGCATTTCCTCTAAAAAATATAAGAGCTAAGACTGTGGTGGAGGTCTTCGCTAATCAAGTTGTATCAAGATATGGGGTTCCTTTGGAGGTGCATACGGATCAAGGGAGAAACTTCGAATCAAAATTGTTCGCAGAATTAATGAATCTTCTTGGAATCATGAAAACGAGAACTACTCCCTTGCATCCTCAGTCAGACGGACAGGTGGAGCGACAACATCAAACGATTATTAATTATCTGGCGAAATTTGTTTCCGAAAGTCAAAAGGATTGGGATCGATGGATACCCATGTTCTTGTTGGCTTATAGGTCATCAAAACATGAGACGACTGGCGTTACTCCTGCGGAATTATGTTTTGCTCGTGATTTAAAATTACCTTTAGATTTGTTACAGGGAAGTCCTCCAAGGCTTCATGAAGGACAGGGGCGGACGGAGGAGAACTTTGTTGGGAATCTGAAAAAGAAGTTTGAGGAGATTCATTCTGGAGTGAAGGAGCGAATAGTTGCTAAATCTTCCCGGGTGAAAGCCTGGTATGATCGTGGAGCTAGGCGTTTTCTTTTTCAGGAGGGGCAGAAGGTCTGGCTCTACAATCCTCGTAGAGCTAAAGGAAAAGCTCCGAAATTGCAGAGTAACTGGGAGGGGCCCTATTGCATAATGAAAAAATTGAGCAACGTAGTGTATTGCATCCAGAAGTCACCCAAGCATAGAAAAAAGATTGTTCATTCGAATAGGCTAGCTTTGTATTCTGAAAGGAAGTTAGAGGAGGAAAGAGTAGAACGGAGCCCGGATCATTAATAAGTTTTGTAACGTACAGATTTTGAATAAAATGTTTATGAAAAAGTCTTAAATGTTTGATTTTTGTAATTTTTAACAGCTATTATGTTCTGTTTCTGTGCGTGACTGTTTGTTATTAGAGGAAAATGGTGGTACGCGAAGGAAGGTCCTGGGACGTTAGATTCTATGGCAGAACATCGCTTGGACTCCCGATCGAAGAGGACCGTCCGCCCACAGTTTTTGACCCGTGGTTTTCCTGTGGGCCATAGGGCAAATGCCGGGCGGGGACTTAGGAGCCCTGCAGGGCGCTGGGTCCACGGGAAGTTCCCCCCCCCCTTGTCCGAAAACTTCGTGGGAGAGCGACAAGGCGGCAGTCGTTGGAGTGGACGAAAATCGGAGACCGGAACTCGAGGATGAGGCAGAGAGGACGGCCCTTCCTGAAGTCGGCTTAGGAGAATCCGGCCAGCTTTCCCTGGAGGCCAATCGTGGGAAGGAGAGTGAAACAGCTTTGTCTCCTTTGCCTGTCTGGGCGCTGCCCTCCAGAAGATTGTCGGGGCGACAATCTAAGAAGAGGGGGGGGGGGCAGTGTTGCGCCCGAGCCGAGACGCCCGGTAGAAGCCCGAGAGGCAGCCGCGAAGCGCTGCCTGACAACGTTCCTAGCAACGAGTCGGTCGTTGTTTGTTGACAGATGTCGGCATTCAGATTCTCCGCCGGGCCTTCGAACTGTACTGACGTGTTCACGAGCCACTGTTATTTGTTCATTAAACCAGTTTTCTTTCATTAGAGAGTCTTTATTCCCGGAGACGGGATAGCGCGCCGCGTTCGCGAGTGAGTGTGTTGAGCGAGAGAGTAGCGAACGCGCGGACGAGCGCAACAATATCATATGCCTCTTTATTCGAATAGGACATGGCTAGATAAACCGAAAATAATGAATATGAATTAACCCGAAAAAGATCTTTTACGACTTTTTTGGAAAAATTCTTTTTAGGAATGTTCTGTTAGAAGTACATAAATAGGAGGCTTTGCTTTCGTCAAAGCGTGCTACAAATGTAAGGGAGGAAGTTCTAGTAGCGTTCTAATGCCTGTCGCAAGTTACACAGGATAATAATGAGATACACGGAGTGACTCACACGAATGATGCCACGCGAATGACAACAATGCTTTTTCAATAACTATCAATCACGCAATAAAAAATCGTTACTCTTCTTTCATGGTATACGCTAAATTTAAGTCTTTGTCGAAAATAATTCAATATGTACTTGGTGAATAGACATTCTGTAAGAATGAAACTTAATGCATGAATATGAATGCCTACAGAGATTACACAGCGCGCAATAGTTTATTCCAGGTATTTTAGACATTGTTCTTAACAACGGTACAAGAATTACACTCATTGTAAATGGCATTAAAATTGTTTTTCAGCTTTGTAGATTAGTGCGCTATCTACTGTGCCACGCTACGCTCTTACACAAGTTTTTCTTTAAGAAAATTGTGTTTTCTTTACATTAATTGATTCGTATTGTTTGCAAAAATAAAAAGTAAGGAATTTGAATTATAAATACTTATCAAAATATTATGTCACAATACTGTAATTTTCAAGCCTTATAACTCGAAGAGCTTAATGAAAAAATACTTAATTATAGTGTTTTGGAAAGCTCTCGACACAAGCTAGAAGAATATGCAATAAAAAATAGGGGGTTCCATTTAAGAAACTGAAGGTGTCCTTGGTCTGACCTTAACAATGCCACCCAAGGTCAAACCAATGACACCATCTTATGTTCCCCTCAAAACCATACAATTTTTGTCTAAAACGTTTTTCTCTAAAATGCTTAGTTTTTGAAAGAAAAGGGGTGTACGGGTGGTCTCAGACACCCTGTACATACATATTGTTGCGCTCGACGCCACAAGACACTCGCGAAGATCATTCCCGTTCGCGCCGCGCACTCCCGAGCCCGCGCAAAGAAGGTGGTCGACACTTAATAAAAAAACACGAATTTATTGAGAACACAGTACAGCGGATATAAGAACACGTCCGCAAAGCTCGGAAGCTTCAAAACAAATCTGCCAAGCGTTGTTAATAAATAATCAATCGATGACGGCTCGTCGTCAAGGGGCGCGCTTCGACTCGCATCTTGCGGAGCCAAATTCAGCCGGCAAGCAACGGGTGTCTCAGCGCGGGCGCAACACTGCCCTCCCTCTTCAAGATTGTCATCTCGACAATCCGGAAGGGCAGTTGTACAAACGGTGACTTCTCCAGGACCCTGAGACGAACTCCTACCCTACCCCGAGCTGCTGCTGCGAGTTACCGGGCTGCGTTTCTCCGGATCCTCTTCCTCAGGAAGCTCCGAACCGCCAGGAAGCTCTGTTCCTTCGTCCGCTTCCTCTTCGCGTCTCCTGTCTCGACTTCTTCAAGGGGAGAGCTGGCCAGGCTCCTCCCCCCTCGCCGACTTTAGGGCGACTCTGCCGGAACACCGTCATCCATGGCATAGCGTGGACCCCTTCTGCTTCTGCCGCTGGCGCTGCTCCTCTTGAAAGTCTTCGGACAAGGGGGGGGAACTTCCCGTGGACCCAACGCCCCGCAGGGCTCCTAAGGTCCCTGCCTCGGCATTCGCCCTACGTCCCACGGAAAAACCACGGGTCGAAAACCGTGGACAAGGCAGACTTCCCTATACGATCTTCTTAAAGGAGAGACTATGCCGCATGAAAGAGAGGGATACTCCGGGTGAAGACGCGAACCTCCGCCAGTCCTCCTCCGAAGCCCAAATCTTCTCCGAGGCGAAAAGTCTTCTTTCTTCCTCTGCAAAACAAAAAGTAAAGCGCAGTAACTTGAACAAATAAAACAACAAGCACAAATTCCGATCTAAATTTCCCTCGGGCTCCGATCTAATCTACCTTCCTAATTAAATAAGGAGCTAACCTGTCGGCGTGGACTACTTTCTTCCTTTGCGAAGGCTACCTTTGGATACAATAGAGCTTTTTCACTAAGCTTTTTCACTACAGGGAAAGGTCTTTCCCAATTTCCTTGTAACTTTGGAGCCTTTCCCTTTTCCCTACGAGGATTGAAGAACCAAACCTTCTGACCTTCTTCAAAAAGCGTTTGCCTGGCATTACGATCGTACCAGGTCTTGACTCGAGAAGACTTGATATTTATCCGTCCTCTTACGTCACAATGAATCTCCTCAAGTTTTCTCCTTAGGTTCCCTACATAACCTCCAATCGACTGAGAAGTCTCTACAGAATTCGGAGGATTACCTTGTAATAAATCAAGAGGCAGTCTCAGATCTCGGGCGAAGTACAACTCCGCGGGAGTCACGCCCGTGGACTCATGCTTCAAAGACCTATAAGCGAGCAGGAACATGGGCACCCATCGGTCCCAATCTCTTTGACTCTCAGAGATAAACTTTGCTAAATACTTTATAATGGTCTGATGTTGTCGCTCAGCCTGTCCATCCGACTGGGGATGCAAAGCAGTAGTCCTCGTTTTCTTTATTCCGAGAAGAACCATTAATTCAGCAAAAAGCCTAGACTCAAAATTCTTTCCCTGATCTGTGTGGACTTCTTCAGGAACTCAGTGTCTAGAGACAAATTGGCTGACGAAAACCTCCGCCACAGTCTTCGCCCTGATATTCTTGAGCGGAAAAGCTTCCACCCACTTCGTGAAGCAATCGACAATAACTAAGAGATATTTATTCCCTGAAAAAGTTTTTGGGAGGGGGCCGAGAATATCCATCTGAACTCTTACAAGCGGGGCCCCAACATTAAAAATCTGAAGAGGAGATTTCCCTTTTCCTACAGGGCCTTCCTTGGCTACACAAACGCCACAAGTTTTACACCAATTCTCGACATCCCGTTTACAAGTCGCCCAATAAAAGCGTTTTCGGATCTTTTCCAAGGTTTTATTCACTCCAAAATGTCCACCCGAAGAGGAATCATGGGAACCTTCCAGAATCTCCTTAACGCGTTTCCGAGGGACAACAAACTGGAGTAAGCTTGTTTTTAAATTAGGAGCCTCCCACCTCCTATAAAGAATTGCATCTTTAAGTACCAGAGCGTCCCAGTAGGCCCAGTAAACTCGAGCAGAAACATCCCCAGAAATTATCTCAGAACGCGGAGGACGTTCTCCTGCCTTCTTGGCTCGAAGAAAGATCGAGATGCTCGGATCCTCCTGATCCCTACGCCAGCTCCCAAGACCCTCCCCTCCAAGGACTATGCGCGCAACAGACCTTGCCTGCTCTTCGGCGCTCCTCCTTTCCACCTTAGCACAATACCCACAGCCAGACATTTCACATTGCCGTCTTGATAATCCGTTGGCATTCTTGTGAGTCTGCCCCTTCCGATATTGGATTTCAAATTCGTACTGCTGGAGTCTCTCCAGCCAGCGTGCCAGTTTCCCTTCCAAGTCCCTAAAAGACATCAACCACTTTAAAGAAGCGTGATACGTGCGGATCAAAAATTTCCGTCCTAAGAGATAGTGATAAAACGATTTTATGGAATCCACTATAGCTAGAATTTCCCGTCGAGTAACACAATAGTTTCGCTCCGGTTTGCTAAGCACCCGACTAAAATAAGCAATTACCCTTTCCTCCCTTTCCTGTCTTTGCGAAAGAACCGCACCAATGCCAATATTAGAAGGATCAGTATCTACAATAAATTCCCCTTCCCCTTTTGGAAAAGCAAGAACCGGGGCTGAAGACAAAATCCGTTTTAGCTTCTCGAAAGCCTCTTGGCATTCCTTTCCCCAAACGAATCTGGAACAATTCTCCGTAAGTGCGTACAGAGGTTTAGCTAAAGAGGAGAATACCTTTACATATTTGCGGTAATATGAACAGAATCCCAGAAAACTCCGCAATTGTGGTTTACTATGTGGGACCGTCTAGTCTCTTACCGCGGAAATCTTCTCGGGGTCCGTGGTAATACCCTCCGCCGAGACTATATGCCCCAAATATTTAACTTCCCTCCCAAAAAGAACACACTTCTTAAGATTTATTTTTAGGTTTACTTCGCGAAATTGTTGAAAAATCTCTTTTAAATTTTCAAGCATCTCCGAAAAACTTCCCGAAAATAATCACATTATCTAAATAAACTAAACAAATTTTCCACAAAAATTTTTATAAGATTTTTTCCACTAAACGCTGAAATGTCGCGGGGGCATTGCAAAGACCGAAAGGCATCACGGTAAATTGACATAAACCGTTCCCGATGAAAAAAGCGGTCTTTTCACGGTCTTCTGGACGAATTCTTATTTGCCAGTATCCGCTCTTTAAATCCAAAACAGAAAACCAAATGTTACCTGAGAGATGGTCGAGGATATCATCTATCCTAGGGATTGGATAGGAATCTTTTTTGGTAATAGCATTTAACTTTCTATAGTCTACACAAAATCTTATTGATCCATCCTTTTTCCTCACTAAAACGGCCGGCGAAACCCAAGGACTTTGGGATTCCTCAATCACTCCTTGATCCTTCATGTTCTCTATTATTTGACTTACTTCGCCACGCATATGAATCGGAATACGATGGGGAACCTGCTTAATAGGGGAGGAATCTTCCACATTTATGTCATGACAAACAACATCACAATTTCCAGCAATAATTTTGTCAGAAAACATCTTTATATTTATTTAAAAAGGAAAGGAAAACGTCCCTCTAAGTTTCACTGAGGTTTTCAGAATCTTTCATAAAAAGTTCACTTAAAAAGGGAGAAACTTCTTTTGAAGAATCTACTACACGAGAACAATTAAAAATCTCTTTCTCTTTAAATACAAAGCTTCCTAAAGAAAACTCGAAAATATTTTTCAAATTAACCTTCTCAAGAAAATCAACTCCCAACAGACATTCGTCACTAATATTCGCTACACACATTGACATCTCAAGAGAAAACTTTCCGATTTGAACGTTCACAACAGCTTTATATTCAAAGGGGACTCTTTCCCCAGTGGGATATCTTAAATCATATTCCTTTAATTTAAAAAATTCGTTCTTTATTCTTTTCTATTAAACCTCTGCTAACAATTGAAACATCGGAGCCCGTATCAATTTTAAGAGAGCAACGTTTTCCATCCAGCAAACCATCATAACAGAAATCTTTCTTATCTAACTTATGTCTAACAAAACGTTTAACGACCGGGGCATTATTCGCGCGGGTCGAACTCACCCCGCCGAGCTCGACTAATTGGAGTTTCCTTTTTCTTCGGGACATTCAAAACGAAAATGTCCCGTTTTCCCGCACGTCCAACATTCTCTCCGGTTGGCGCCAAATTGGCCGCCTCGCCGGTTCCCTCCCTTTCCGGCTAGTTTCTGTTCCCCCTCCTTCTTTACTCCATCATTACTTTGCATATCTCCATCATTATTCTTTCGCATATCTTTTCCCTCTTTTTCGTTATTTGTAACGAAATTTTCCTCCTTTCCTTCAAAATTGTCTCCTTGAATTAATTTGACCGTTTTTGCTCTTTCTATGGCTGTTTTAAGGGAAATTATCCCTTCCAGCTGGAGAGTTCTCCTTACAAAACCATTGGTCAACGCAGAAATAAACTGAGAGCAAGCAAAAAAGCACTCGGGGTACGCTAACTGAGCCAATCTCTCTAAATCGGATCCGTGTTCGGCAAAATCTTCCCCAAATTTTTGTTTTCGATTAGTAAACTGAGAGTAGTAATTTTGTGAAAGAAGCCCTTCGCCAAAACGTAACTCAAGCTTCGACTTTAGCTCTGCATAATCTAGACTTTTCCAAATATTGGACATTTTCAAGAATAGATCGCGCTTTTCCTCTTAAACTAGAGGCTAAGATTATCGTTTTTGTCGCGTCATTCCATCTATTCGCCCAAGCAATTAATTCAAATTGCGAGAAGAATTCGCGCAACGGGATTATTCCATCATACGTGTCGGGCTTTAATTTAAAATTTTGTTTCCATTCTATATCGCGACGCGGGTCTTCCCCTCCGCGATTCACTACTGCGAACGCGTCTCGCGACCCCGAATCTCCGTAAGCTCTGTTATCGGAAAGACTTATCTGGGATCGTGTTCTCCCCGTCCCTCGCTGCTGCAACAACGCCGCATGCTCCTCGCGCATCAGTCGTATTTCCGCCTCTCTCCGCGCGTGCTCCTCACGTATCAAGGTGCCTCCTGCAGCAAGGTCTGGAGAATCTCCGTTTCCGGTGTGAGCTGCGAGATATCCGGTCTCGGAGCGGACGTCCCGCTTGGTCCCGGCGTCGCCATCCGTGCTCTCTTCCTAGTCGATGGAGCCGTCGAGGGTACAGCGCTCGCCATTGTCTCTTGCTCGTCTGCCATATATCCGTTTTCTTTCCGCTCGTCAGTTTGGACGAGCCCCCAAAAATGTTGCGCTCGACGCCACAAGACACTCGCGAAGATCGTTAGGTTAGGTGAAAGGGTGTGGTCATCTAGTGACCATTCACTCGGAGACCTGAGGTCCATTGTGATACCCTATTTTTTTTTAACCCTTGACCCGTCTTTACCGCCTCGCGCTGAAACACTTCCAGTTCCGTGCAAAGCTCATTATATTGTCAATGTCCAACTCTGCTGCGTCTTCCAGTCCATCCAGAAATTCTTGTCCCATTGTCTGGAGGCGTCGGTTTTCTAGGGCTGGACACCAGCACAGCAGATGCTCAATTGTTTCTTCTTCCTCGTTGCATTCTCTGCAGTAGCTGTCATCTGTGATTTTCCATTTCTGGAGGTTCACTCCGACCGCACAGTTTCCTGTGACAACTCCTGCCGCTATGCAAACCAGGTTCTTCTTGTGTTTCAATAGTTGCCCAGTCCTGTTGTTATCTATCTTGGGCCAGAGATTTCGGGCTATCCCGCAGTCATTCCGGTTTTGCCAAATCTCTTTATGTTTCACCAGTATAATTTCCTCTATGGCATCTTTCAGTGAACTGATCGGTGGTAGTGGGGAGTCTATTACCTCCGCACCGTTCCCTCCCGCCCCCAGCTTTGCCAGCCTGTCCGCACCTATGTTCCCTACCACATTTTTGTGACCGGGAACCCAGCGCAGACCGACCTTGTCGCCACGGAGCCAGGACAGTGCTTCTTGGCAACTCATCACTACCTTTGATCTCACTGTTATTGATGCAATACTTCTGAGCGCAGCCTGACTATCAGAGTAGATTGTGACATCCCTTAATGGTTTGCCACTTACCCAGATTAGCTTGGCTGCCTCCCTTATTGCACAGATTTCTGCCTGTATGGCGCGGCAACCGTTCTTTAGTCTGTATGACTTCTGGATGTTGAGCGCCTCAGAGTAGATTCCAATGCCTGCACCTGTTTTGGTTATGGAGGCATCGGTGTAGACTGATGTCTCATGTTCGTTTATCACCGAGTTATCCTCCCATTCCTCCTTGGAGGGGATGCGTATGTTATCACACCCCTCGAAGTTATGTCTGGCAACTAAGTAGTCCGTTGGACTATTCAGGTTTAGTCCTTTGTTACTGTTCAGTTTTCCGATCTCTTCCAGTATTCTTGAATGTCCGTAGTTGATCGGCTTCCAGAGATTTGACTCCCTGAGCCTTACGGCTCCTTTTGCTGCTTGGCCTTTAACGTACAACTCAAGTGGTTGTAGGTTCAAGATTGCCTCCAATGCAGCTTGTGCTGTATTATTCCTCACTCCCGTGATACCCAGGGCTGCAAGCCTTTGTACCTTGGTGAGGCTCTTTTTGTTTACCTCCTTGTTCATGGCTTCCCACCAGACTAATGCTCCGTATGTAATGATCGGTCTTATTACCGCAATGTACATCCAATGTATGATTTGCGGAATCAGGCCCCATTTCCTTCCAAACATTTTCCTACATGCATAGTAGGCAATCAATCCTTTCCTCATCCTTTCCTCCACGTTCCTTTTCCATGAGAGTTTGGAGTCTAGGATAATTCCGAGGTATTTAATTTCCTTTGAAAGCGTAAGTGCCCTTCCCTCCAACTTTGGTGGTGTGAAATTGGGTATTTTATACTTTCTTGTAAATAGGATGAGCTCGGTCTTGCTCGGGTTTACCCCTAGGCCATTCTCTCCTGCCCACTTTGATAGTTCTTTTAGCGCAGATTCCATAATCTCACTGATTGTAGACAAGTATTTGCCTGTGATCAGTATAACTACGTCATCTGCATATGCTATCATTTTGATCCCTTTCTCTTTAAAGGTTGTTAAAATCTTGTTTATCACGATCAACCACAATAGCGGTGATATCACTCCTCCTTGTGGTGTGCCTCTTGTTGCCTTCTTGCTGGTAGAGCTGTTGCCTATTTCCGAGGTAATAACTCTGCTTTCCAGCATCCTTATCACCCACTCCGTGACCATATGCTCTACCCCCAATGTTTCTAAAGCCTCTTTTATAGATTCAGTTTTGACGTTATTGAAAGCCCCCTCTATGTCCAGGAATGCAGCCAAAGTGTATTCCTTGTCTTTGAGGGATTTTTCAATTGTTCCGACAACCACGTGTAGTGCGCTTTCGACCGATTTGCCTCTTAGATAGGCATGTTGCATTTCGCACAGATTTTCTATGTTTGTGGTCTCTTTTATATGCATGTCTATCAGTCTCTCTAGTGTCTTCAACAGAAACGATGATAAACTAATAGGCCTAAAATCTTTTGGCGTAGTGTGACTCGGTTTACCAGCCTTAGTTATAAACGCCACCCTTACCTCTCTCCATCTTCTCGGTATGTAGCCTAATGTAAGGCATTCCACGAAGATTCTCTTTAGCATCCCAATAATGCTGCTCAGAGATTTTTGTAGCATAATAGGCAGTATCTTATCCGGGCCCGCAGATTTGTATGGGCCAAAGGAATGCACCGCCCATAATACTCTCTCCTCTGTGACGATCATTTCCGCCCTCGTCTCTCTCTCCGCAAGGGTCATCAAATCCCCCCGCCTGTGGAAATCATCCTTTCTTACGTCGTTGTGATCTATGTTCCCGCACCCAGGGAAGTGGGTGTTCATAAGAAGTTCCAGGGTCTCGTTGTTGGACTCAGTCCACGAGCCATCCGGTTTCATGATGTTACTTAGGATCGCTGGATCCTTTGATAACACCTTTCTGAACCTTGCGGCCTCGCTAGTATCCATAAGGGATTCACTGAACTCCTTAAACGATTCCCACTTTGCTTCTCTTATCTTATACTTAAACTCATTGAAGCTGGTCTTATATATATCCCAGCTCTCTTTTGTCTTATCCCTTTTTGCATTGTTGTAGAGCTTCCTTGTTTCCGTCCTTAGTTGCCTAAGCTCCCCGTTCCACCAGGGTTTGGTGGCCTTGCGTGAGCGGCTAACAGGGCAGGATTTTTTGAAAGCCCTTGTTAGTGCAACTTCTAGTTCATTAACTAAAACCTCTATTCCCTCGATAGATGGGTACTTTGACGTTTGGAACTCTGGTCCCCCATCCACGTACCCCTCCACGAGTTTGCTAAACGTTTCCCAGTTCGTTCTTTTGGGGTTCCTAAAGGGCTTGCTAGTTGGGGCCGCGCGGTTTATTCTAAATAAAATTCTCCTATGATCCGAGAAGGATCGTTTTAAGGAGACCCTCCAGTCCTCAACTATCAACCCCTCCTCGCCTGTGGTCAAGGTCAGATCTATCACCTCTTCCCTAACCTTGTTCACAAATGTCGGCATATTGCCTCTATTGCAAACGGTCAGGTTATTTGTAAGAATAAAATCCATTATTGACTCACCTCTCTCATTTATATCCTTGCTTCCCCATTGGATGTGATGTCCATTGGCATCGCATCCTATCACCAGTTGTCTGCCCTGCTTCCTGGCTCCCAGTACCAGGTTTTGGACGGCCTCTGGTGGTGGTTCAGCCTCATCATACGGCATGTATGCAGAAGCCAGAAGAAGTTTCATGTTCCCCTGGCTCTCGCAGGTCGCCACGGTCAGGTCATTTGTGCTATATTGTGTTAGTAGTGTGAGTTTTAGGGATCTCTTCGCCACTATACACGCTCTTTTCTTACCTGCAGTCTGAGAATGTAGCAGGGTATACTCCTTAGTCCTTAGACCTCGAACCCTGTCCTTTGCAAGCCAGGGCTCTTGGACCAGGGCTATATCCACATTCTCTTCAGTCATGAACAGCATCAAGTCCTCCGTGGCCGCCTCGCAGTGATTCAGATTAATCTGAACCACCCGAAGCCCTGGCCGTCGCGCTGCTCTTGTCATTTGGAAGCCTCGCTTTCAGCGCACCCAAGCCGAATTTGATGCTTCCTTTTGACTTCCTAAGAGAGTCCATAGACTCGTCATCAATCGTGAAGACGAAGTCCTTTCCTTTGCCATTTTGACTCTTAGCCGATGAGATAATCCTCCAGCTTTGAGTCTTCAGGCCCTTGTTTTGTTTGCCCAAAATCTTCACCACGGTATCGTCTCCTTCCGGAACCGGAGGTGGGATCCATAGTGAGATTTTCTTCCTCAGCGGTAGTTGTGACATCTGGATGACCTCGAGTTGGGCCCCCTGCCAGAGTTCGCCGCAGCTGCCGATGACTTGCGTTAGAAAGTCGCGTGACTTTCTGTTGCTGCATCCAACAACTTTGACGCCCTTCTGCCAACCGGCCCCGTCGAAGTCGACCTCCTCGCAACTATCACCATCCAGCTCGGCTATGGCCAGCAGAACCCTCGTTTCCACCTCCATCCACCTTTCGGCCGTCATCCTGCCATCCGGATCAGAACGATCTATGATGGCAATCCGACAGTCCTCGGGCGAATCGAAGCTTATCGAGGGCTTGACTCTTTTTGCTTCGCTTTCCTCTCCGTCGCCCGATCGCACCCTCTTTACCGTTTTCCTTTCGGAAGGTGGCAAATTGGGTTTGTCCGGCTTTGGAGATTCCACCGTAGCGTTGGCCCTCTGGAGCTTTCTTGCCGGCTTAGTCCTTGCTACCTCTCTTTCTTCGGTGATTGTCTCCAATTTTTGTTGCTGTTGTTCGGCTTCAAATTTGGAGACCTTTTTCTTGTTTAGTTTGATGAGGTCCCTGTCCCTGGTGGTCAGTTCCTCATCCTTCTTGTTACTCATCTTTTTCAGAAATGACAGGGCATTTCTGTAGGCTTTCCTAGCCTTTTGAGCTGCCGTCATCTCTTTCTTTTTGGATCTTGCTTTCTCCTGGCAAGCTATGTCGGCCTCTGAGTCAAGAAGATCCCTCTCGACGTCGGAGTCCATACAGTCAACACTGCCACCTTTAAGCGATTGCTCGTCATCGGTCGCCCTGTCGATTTGTACTTTCTCCAGCCGAGAAGAGATGCTCCTCGGACTCCCCCCGCCCGCAGGAGTAGCAATCTCCATTTTTCCACTTGATGCTTGTAGAGTGGTTCCGACAGCCAAGTGTCCCACTGTCGGCTCCGAATCGAGTAATATTGAGCCCCCCCCCAGAATCCGATCGGAGCTCAGCCACTTCCAAGGAAGTGGAAGGATTCCCCATTTCTGGGTTACCTCCTGGGGTAAATCTATTTATATTACTCTCTTCCATTGTGGTTTCGGGTTTTTTGATTCCCTTGTCCGCGATCGCTTATTCCGCTCAGAGACAAGTCTCCGATTGTTATTCACGACTGTCCAGAGAGACCTCCCTGGACGTTCCACTATCCGCAACCTGTGGACGCGCCCGGTAGCATGGGAAAACTGCCCTTCACTTTTTAAAGTGTCCCGGGCGAAGATCGTTAACGTTCGCGTCGCACACTCCCGAGCCCGCGCGAAAAAGGTGGTCGACACTTAATAAAGGAACACGAATTTATTGAGAACACAATACAGCGGATATAAGAACACGTCTGCAAAGCTCGGAAGCTTCAGAACAAATCTGCCAAGCGTTGTTAATAAATAATCAACCGATGACGGCTCGTCGTCAAGGGGCGCGCTTCGACTCGCATCTTGCGGAGCCAAATTCAGCCGGCAAGCAACGGGTGTCTCAGCGCGGGCGCAACAATGTATATTTCGTCGTACTATAAATGTCGAAAATAATTTTAGATATATGTATACCTAATATTTTCAATATAAAAATGTTAAAATGCAAAGTTCTCTCTCTCTCTCTCTCTCTCTTTCTATCGGTGAGTACTGCGTGCTGCTCTGTTTGCCTGCTCTGACTTTCGGCAATCTCTGTCTCTGCCGTAAATTGCCTTCGGGCTATTTTGTTGCAGGTTCAAGCAGGTCTTTCGTTGCTTGTCAGGATAGATAAATTATCTTTCCTGTCTTGCGACTGCTGTTCCGGCAATTTCGAAGTAAAAATTTGCTTCTAATCCTAACCTTACTTCGCTAGATGGATCTTGCGCATGCTCCTGATTTTCTCCTCTCTGCACGCTGCTATCTCTCACACCTGATTTGCGCATAAGTTACCATCCGATTCGTGCATGTGGTGACATCTGTGGGTTTCGAGACGGGCTACCATCTGTTACCATCGAACTCCTGTACTACTGTTCTGGTTCTGCTCTTTGCTGCGGTCAACGAATTGCTTATGGAGCGTGTGTGCAATAAATGCATTAAGTGTAGAAAGACGATTGTGACTGCATCGGTTGAGTGTGAGTGTAAGAAGACTTTTCATCGCGATTGTGTCAAGCCGTACTCCACGACCAAATACGCGGACCATTGTTGTAAGGCGTTGGCCGCTTCATTGTCCCCAATACCAGCCGTGGAAATTGTTAAACCGTCTTTAGATTCTGCTGATATGGCTACTCCTGCGATCACTGTTACTCAGCCGCAACCGCAATTTCAGATCAAGTTTCGGAGCGATGTCTCAACCAATGAGCTTTTACGTCAACTGATTGAGCAGTTGAAGACGTCGGATAAAAGATTTTCCGACTTTGTTGTTACCCAGCAGCGCACAAATAGTGAACTTTCTGCTTTAATTAAAGCTCAGCAGCAGACAAATAGTGAACTTTCTGCGTTTGTTGAGGCTCAACTGCGAACTAACAGTGAACTTTCAGCTTTTGTTGAGGCTCAGCAGCGTATTAATAGCGAGCTCAACGTTAAGCTTGATCAGTTGACTTCTATTGCGAACGATGTCGATCATAATAGTCAACGTATTACTAGCTTAGAGCAAAAGTGTGATGCTCTTGCGAAAGAGGTTCGTGATTCGGGTCGTGATCGGCGAAGTTCTCTTTCAGTCCCGTGGTCTTCGACTGAGAAGACTGAAAATATGCTTATTATTTCAGGTGTACCGGCTCAAATGTCTATTTCCCCCCTGCAGTGCGTTCGCAATGTAATTTCGACCCTCGGTGTCCCTGATTTGTCCTGTCATATTCTTGACGTCAGGGCTGTTGCTCGCAAGCCTTCGCCGGCAGCGTCTCATGACCGACCCTTGTCGGTCTCTTCCTCTAACTCATATATCGTCACCCTAGCCTCAAGTGCGGTTCGCGATATTATCATTTCGAAGAAGCGAGAGCGTCGCGTGCTCAAGCAGGGTGAAATTTGCGACGGTGGTTCTAGTCGGAGCGTGTATGTCAATGAGTTTCTCCCCAAAGATAGATACGAACTGCTTCAGCAAACTAAACGTATTGCTAAAGAAAAATCTTATATACATGTCTGGGTTAGGGGGGGTTGCATTCGTGTCAGGCACTCAGACGGTAAGCCTGTGATTCAAATTAATTCTAACGCCGATCTCGATAAGCTCGTTTGACGTGCACGATCCGACCGGTCATTCTCCGACATGTCCTCGACCTTGGTTACACATTGTGAATCCGTCTCGTCTACTCAATTTCGCGTAGCTCAGTTCAACGCTAATTCCCTTCGGGGGCTTATTGACTTAATTAGAATACGTTTTGCTGCCAACTTATATCACGTAATTTCGGTATCCGAAACATGGCTACACTCTGTCTTTTAAAAACCTTCTTCACTTATTTTTACTTGCATCTGAAACTGCTGACGCTCTTGGCCTTCTTGTGTGCATTACATTAGTGCAATGTTACCATCGTCTAGTTGTGTGTCTAGTTTTTTGCGTTTACACATAATTATCTTAGTTTAAGTTGCGTTGCGAAATATCAATTAGTTTTTATGTATTACATTAAGTTTTCTCTTTCGTTCCTGCTTTTTCTTAATAATAATTTTCTTTTAAGTTTAAGATTAGTTTTGAGTAATGTGTCATGTTGCAGTATTGTTAATCTGCTTTTCTTCTGAGAGCTTTTCTATTATTCTATGTCTAGCTATTATGTATCTTTGCCCTTTAGCTGATGTTTGTGCATAATAAACAAAATCAATCAATCAATCAATCAATCTCTCTCTCTCTCTCTTTAAAATAATAATAAACAATTTACCATTATTCTTCGGGTTTTGCTGTGAATTATCTTCTATGACATGTACTTGGAAAAGTTTCATAAGTGTTGCTTCACGGTGTTCTTTAGTATATTCCTTCGCCTTATTTTCAAGGCTTAATCCATCGACATCTGTACTAAATGCAAATACTTCTTTTAATTTTTGTAATCGACTTTCTGCAGTCTTATAATCTTCTGTAATAACATTCGAAATAATCATTATAAAACATAAATAACTACAGTATTTAACAATATATACAAGATTATTTATTTACTTCCTGATCCTTTAATGGTTATGGGCCAACTAGGCCATTTCGATAATGGGGGCAACAAATTACTTACACGTGCATGTAACAAATTACAAGTATGCTCATTATATGGTAGATCAGGATATGGAGTCTTGCAGGTTTCCTCGTCTTTATCATAATAAATCCATTCGTTGGGTACCACATCAACATCGGCAATTCCATTTTCATTCAGACAATAAATAAATTCTACTATTATAAATTTTTTCTCGATTCTGTTTTCCATTTTCCTAATCACAATCATTTTTGTTATAGTAAAATAAATTTATAAACAGATTTTATAATAAAATTATACATTTTTTATTATTTATTAATATTTACTACAAATATCGTGCACAAAAACTTTATAATCTCGATAAATTTGCAAATTATGTGCTTTTCATATGGTTTATCTTATTAATATCTAATATAATTTTTTAGTAAATAATGAGCGACAAATAAAATCTTTTAAAAATGACTCGAAATCTCTCTCTCTCTCCCCCCTCTCTCTCTGTCACAACTTGAAGAAAATGAAAATAAAAATTAAGCCTTGAGAAGAAATCATGTACTTTCGTTGTTTATAAATAGTTGTATAGCATAATCTTGATAATGCTATGTAATTCGAAAAATGCGATATGATGTAAATGAGAGGTTAAGGGCACCTAACGCGCCTAAGTTCCACAAAAAATGTAATTCAGAAATAATTAGCGTACGTGATATGACAGCCGGGGATCGATTACGTAACTTTTCCTCTAAAGCGAAAACGTAAAAAGTGAAAAATTTCATGTAACTATCTCTTTCTATTAGTGTTGATTAGAAAGAGATAGTCATATAGTAGGTAGGCAAGGACAGTTCTAAATAATGTGTTGGCGAGGGGTAAGCGGGGCAGGGGGGTTCCACGTAGTACCTAGAGGGACTCATAAATGGCGCTTGCGACCAAGATCACGGTCGATAATATAGATTGAGGTCCAAACTAGTCACGTGGTCTTTTTTACCATCCAGATTAGTCCAATGGTACATACGATTGCTAACTGTACGTAGATAACATACCGAATAAGATTTAATAAGTTGTTTATATATTATACATATCGACCGCGATGTTAGTCGCAAGCGCGCCCTATGAGGTGTTCTCTATGCCCGGTGGTGGGGGGGTGTGGGGCCCGTAAGGCAAGATCCCGGAGAGGGATCGTGCAATTGCGTTGATAGGTCCGCGTTGGAGGGGGAGGGGGAATTTAGGCGCGCTTGTCGGGACATAGTGTAATATTTAAAATAACCTAAAGGTGATCAGCTATAATTTATGACATCGACAATAAATTATTGTGACGTTGATTTGTCTTGTTTTCTTTTCTTTTCTATGGAGAGCCCTTTGTCGAGGGCTTCGTGTTCGATCATGTTTCACGACGCCATTTTGGAGTTGTAACGTCACGTACTACGTTTCTTTCTTTCGCTCGACTCATTTCCCTTCGCGTTCTCGAACTTTCCTCCTCTATGGTATTTTAATATTTTAATATTTTAATATTATAAATAATTTAATCATTTTATTAGTTCCTTAAATTTATAGTTTAAAAAAGAGACATTATCGCAACGCATAATTTAAATAAGGAATAGAGGAGAAGGACGTGGAAGGAAAATTAATTTAAAATTTTCTACCATGTTATTGTACATTTATTTATGTTGTACGTTTATTTATGTTAAATCTTCTTTACAAGATATTTGTGTTGCGAGGTTTATTAAAGCTAAAAAAGAAGAAAATACAATTAAATATGTAACAATGTATGCACAATTATATATGTATATACGCAAAATTTTAGTACTCACTCATTGTGCCGGTTCTTCCACGATTCGTTTCCAGTGTCCATCTTATAAAAATCCTAATTCTCCCTAATCCAATAATGCTCCAATGCCCGATGTTTAGGGCACCACTTGTACATGCGGCTGGCTAATTGCGATTGATCTACTTGATTAACGTCTTGACCCACATCTTGGTTTTTAACCACATTCGCGTACTCACGATCCAAAAAACATTTCGGTTTTGATGGTGGTTTCCGTTGAATGTTATACACAGAATCATGGCTTAATTTAGTTGAATACACTGTGTTGAAAAACTAATCTTTAACCTCAGCACAGCATGTCTCAATATCAAGAGAAACGTGTTCCAAACACATATCTCGTAAATCCGTAATATCACAGGTCTGCAATGCTTGATGT
Source organism: Harpagoxenus sublaevis (assembly GCA_030770355.1). NCBI lineage: Eukaryota > Metazoa > Arthropoda > Insecta > Hymenoptera > Formicidae > Harpagoxenus > Harpagoxenus sublaevis. The sequence continues at coordinate 22,435 of JASTWR010000614.1, read as the reverse complement.
TTAGGACACCACTTGTTAGTTCGAGTGAGCACGTTTCGAAATCCAAGTTCTCGAGATTATGCACAATCGATGAACAATAATGTTTAGCCATTCCCGCGTTGTCCATATTTAACAGTTACAGCGTGCTTGATTTTTTTCAAAAACTCGATACCATGAGAAGGTGACTAACTGACGTCCGTGCTCGCCGGAAAAACTAACTGAAATGCTGTAATGTACATGACGTACACTGTAGATTTTATTTAACAAAGTTGAATTTTCTTGGAAAATTCTGGAAGCTTTTTGTCGAGGGCTGCATGTCGGGCCATGTTACATTGCACTATTTGTGCCAACATTTTGGAACATAGGTACCTATAAAACAGCAGGGTATGGCGTGACTAATACCCGTCATGGTTTTTCTATTTCAAGAAATAACCCTTTGAGCGGGGGGGGTCTTAATGCTATCCCCGGGGGGCGAGATTTTCTATGCTCGAAGGACCAGAGGGGGGTAATTATAAGCCCCTCACGACTAATTTTGGTAAATAGCGAGAAAGCGAGTATCAAAATGCGCATGCAACGAAAATTAAGCGAGAAAGCGACTCACCGTTCGGTCGCCCGTCGTTCTTCGGATGACTCCTCCGATTCTCGTTCGGTTCCTTGTCCTGTCTCTGGGCGGTCGGCCTCTGTCGGTTCAGCATGCAGGCGGATGCAGCACAAAGCGCAAGGCGGGCACAAGCAATAGGCACAAGCAAGCAGGCAAAGAGTAAGGCGCAGGCAGGCACAAATGAGGCAGACGAGAGATCGGTCCCCAAGGCGGGGGAGAGCGCGGTCGGGCGGCCCGAAAGTCTTGCTGCGCGGCTGTCGACTTCTTAGCGGTGAATGAGCTCGCGGTTCTGTAACGTGAGCCGCGAGCGAGTATTTGCTCCCTTTTTGGGGGTAATAGCTGCCGTCGGTGGATAAACGATGGCAGCACCAATTGGTGAGTCGCATAAATTTACAAGATTATCCCGATCGCGATCCACCGACGTCTCGCGAACATTAGCAAATAGCAACTAGTATAACTAAATATATGCAAACCAATACAACCAAGTATATGCAAACTAATAACTAAATATGTGCTAATCGACACTAATCAAGGTTAAACGAGTTGAATTAAGCAATTATAATAATCTATAATTGAACAAAAGCAAAAGGCAAATCAGTTACTGCAAAATATATATATATAAGGCGATACGCCAAACATACCGCCCACCAAAATACGATGTATTTTCTATACTTATTGGTCGTCCTTTGGTGAATTGTCCATCGGCAAGGGACACAATTTCACCAGAAAACGAGTGAGAGAGCCATCCGCTGTCCCCACTATGGCGACCCGAAAAATGCCGTCGCGACCGGGGCATGATACGACTATTTGATCTCGCCTTTACTGCGAAGGAGAAACGTTCTAATACTTTAATAGGACCGACGTCTTTTTTGTACCGCGTTAGGCGACAATCTTAGCCATTTTGGTCGTTGCTGCCGAGGTTGTAAGGCTCGTCATGCCAACGATTCCAAAGATGTTGGTGCATGTGTTGCACCGGTTGCCATCGATCAAATCTACCTATCGGCACCGGTTTTAGATCCAAATGGACTATCTACGAAGAGTTCGAAGATAGGAGGATGTCCCGGAGTCGTTGAGGTCAAAACTAGTAGGGTATAGGAGCCTGGAGTGCAGGATGGCTTCTATTGGCGCTATAAGCGCGCTAAATTTTCCAACGGTGAGCATCTGAGCTCCCACTATACGTTTACTACTCTATCCCGTTTTCCAAAGGCCACTGAATGTAGCGCGAGAGGGGGGTAGAGTGACGATTTGGAATTTTCCTGCTCTGAGGCGGCTTGCATACGACTATCAAACTTTCGACGAGTTTCCACAAGACGGGTGCCGCAGTCACCTTGTGTCGGTGAGCAACGGTCACGCCCAGCTATGAAGCGCCTCAGAGCGAGGAAACTATTTCGACTATGAAGTTGCGAGTTCCAAGCGAACCGCCCATATGTTAAACGAACAACTATAAGCTTGACTGGAGTTACTCCTTGAGAACGACAACCGTGACTGATCTACCGCCCACCCTGAGGAGTCCGGCTGGATCCAAGAAAGGGGAAGGCCGATCTACCGCCCACCCTGAGGAGTCCGGCCAGATCCAAGAAGGGGGCAAAACTCGGAGGTGTCTTGGAGCAACCAGGTCTACGCTCTAATCTATTGATATCTTCTGCGAAGCAGCAAGATTAAACGAATTTTACGAGATATCAAGCCGAATGAGATCCGACTTGATCTACAACGAGAATGCGATTAAGCAATTTAATTTAATTCTACAAGGACAGTGGATTTATATTCTAAACGATACTATCTAATGACTAAATCTATTGGGAAAAAACTACGAATTGCTACTAATATTAATAACGATAGAAGATACAGGACTTCCCCACTTTATCCTGCGTAAATTCATCTCTAGCTCTAGATTCTGATTTCAAACAACAACATCCATGTGTAGGAAAGCTACTTGTAGTTATTTGGCGCGAGTGGCAATATCGAAAATTGTCTCTTGTAGAGGAGCATACTACTAAATTACTAGATATTTCACGACTTGTAGTCTGTGAAGAAGACCTGTTTTTCTTTAACGAAGATGGAGCAGTAGGGACTTGCTTCGATCGTCTGACTCTATTAATGGAAGTGTCAGCTGAGCCGCAAGTCATAAACGAACGAAAAGGCTGTGGTGGACGGGATGACACCGAGCCCACTAGTACCCATCCAAAGATGGTGTTGAATGCGTCGGGTTCACCTTTCTTTCCCACACGACGACCGTCCCGGAGTAATGACGGAGTAATGACGGAGTAAAGTCTTCAGCTCCGATCAAAATGTCAACGGGACCAGGTCTATGATATTGCGGATCAGCGAGTTTTAATCTTTCTAAATGTTTCCAAGACTGCTTCTCCACTGGACGACTAGGCAGTTGAGGTGAGATGCGTGGGAGAATCTTGGTTTCTATCGGAATGCGAAAGTTACTATTACCCTGCGGTCGGATCACCAAAGAAGTATTGCCTCGAATGGCAGCCGTTCTGCTGTTACTTACGCCCCTAACCATTGCGCGATCTTTTGTGCGTCTGAATCCACCCCTTTGTATACAACGTTCGGTGATGAAGTTCGACTGACTAGCACTGTCTAATAGGATGCGAACAGGGAAAGGATTCCCGTGGACGTCGAGAGCTTCCGCCTGTACAGTCGACAACAATACGATCGAGTTAGATTTTGACACACTAGTCATTGTGACGATGGGCTCATTGCTTTCCTGTGAAAGATTCTTTTCCGAGTCTGCTTCAGAGGAGGCTCCACTCATCGAGCTTGAATTCCGCTCGAAATGCAGAAGCGTATGATGTTTAGCCTTGCATGACTGGCACGTCCACGAGGAGGGACAATTGCTAACGCCATGGCCTGAGCGAAGACAGTTAAGGCATATATTCGAGTCTTTAGCTGTTAAATGTCTTTCCCTAGGAGGTAAGTTCAAGAAGCGAGGACACTTAAAAACGAGATGCTGTTCTTTACATACCGGGCAAGCGCTGGTGTTAGTCATAAACGAAGATCCCGGTTCTGGTTTCAAGTCGCGACCCGGCGACTTGACTGACGGAACGGCCACGTCGACAGACGCGAAGACCTTGCAATACCCCGAAACAAATTTAATTAGTTGCGGATATTTTGGAATTTCCGTATCACGCTGCTCTGCTTCGAATTTCTCTCTAAGCGATGGCGTGAGTTTTTCTAATAAGGTATTGAGCAAGATGAAATCCCAATACTCAGTAGGGAACTGCATTAGCTGCAAGGCTCTAACGTTCTCGTTGAACGTATCTAACAATTGGCGCAGACCCGTCGCCGAATCCGTTTTCAGGGGCTTAGCTCTCACCAAGGAGTACCAATAATGGGTGGCAAGTTTTCTTTTATTTTGATATCTCTCGACAAGGAGTTGATAAGCTATCTCGTAATGTTCGGCCGAAAACTGTAAATTCTTAACTGCGTTGAGCGCTTCTCCCGATAATGAAGACAGTAAGTACTGATATTTCTCCATGTCCGAAAGTTGTGAGTTGTCATGAATCGCGGAGTTGTACAGGGCGAAGAAAGAAGGCCAAAGGGCGACATCACCAGAAAAACGCGGAAGTGAGATTTTGGGCAGTCGGATAGACGACGTTCGAACCGGGGCCGGAGAGGACGAGGCGGTCGCTCGATCGGCGCCCACGAACTTTTCATAACGCCCGACTACCGCAAAGCGCATTTTGTCGAAGTCCTTACGGATAGCGTCCTCCGCGGGGAACTCCTCGTCCGCGGCGCTTTGAATTACCTTGAGGTGAGCTGCCTCAAAATCTTCGATTAACTTAGCCACGGAGAGATATCGAATGAGAAAATTCGGTCTTTGAGCGGCATTGTCCGCGGCGAGCATCGACAGCTCGTGAATCTCCATCATCCGCTGTATGCATAACTCGCGTTTAGCTTTGTGGGCCCTGCTCATGATGACCGGAGTACGACTATTAGATCCGTCAAATAAAATAAGACACAACGCAAGGTCACGCGAGCACTCGAGATTCAAGCACAATAGCTATCCAATAACGAAAGATAAATTACAGGAAGATGGTCGCGAGAATATATTTTTCAATAATGTAATCTAAGAGTAATAACAATATAATATATCGCTGACTGACACAGGTTAACCGGTTACGACGAGAAACTCACTCGAGCTATCGTTGCGCTGGATCGGTGTTCCAGCAGGGATGTGTTACGCGCGACGTTACGACTCGGGGTATACGACGCGAGACTGTGCTGCGTGCTGTGTCACGACACGCGGTATGTGACGCGAGGATGCGTTACGGGCGGCGCTACGACGCGCGGTCTACGACACGTGGTATATGACTCTACGACTACGGCGCACGACGCGAGCACAATCTACGTCACCAGCGTTTACTTACGACAGCGGTATACGACGCGAACAACTATACGACACGAGCGTTTATTTACGACAGCGGCATACGACGTGAGCAACGATACGACATGAGCCATACGACTCAAGCGACCATACGACATAAGCGCTTAGTACGATACGATTATATTCGAACATTTACAAGAGCGCTAAATGTTTAATATCCGGAACCAGTGCCGACAAATAATATTCGATCGATGGCAAATATGTTTGTACGAATTCCGACGTTCGGAATAATATGTTTTCGAGTCGTACCAAAATAGACTCAGCAACAGCGAGGATAATTGGTCGCACAACTGTTGAGCGCGAGTCTATGTAGAAAAAACTGTGAACGCGCGGCCCGGCTCGCGACCGAGCGTCAAGGCCGCCGACAGCTAGGCGAAAGCGTATGGCTTACCCGAGAATATTCTAGAGTTGAATATTTCGGGTATTATTCTCTAATAATTATTATTGGAATAGTTACCGCGAGAATTGCAAATGCGCGACTAATGCAGATAACGACAGTGGCACGCGTTACGACTAATAAGGAGTTCGCGCGAACATTCTCGTCGCGATGCGAAACTAGAATTACGGACAAGAGATATCACGCGCGAGACTATAATTAACACGCCACGCGTTATTGCAGCTCGCGACTGCAATCAAGACGAAATTACAACGATTTTACGAAAGCGAAATAAGCGAGAGGTCGGCGGTATTTCACTAACGCGAATATCCGGGTAATCCGGCTCGAAGGACCAATGAGCGGGGGGGGGGGTCTTAATGCTATCCCCGGGGGGCGAGATTTTCTATGCTCGAAGGACCAGAGGGGGGTAATTATAAGCCCCTCACGACTAATTTTGGTAAATAGCGAGAAAGCGAGTATCAAAATGCGCATGCAACGAAAATTAAGCGAGAAAGCGACTCACCGTTCGGTCGCCCGTCGTTCTTCGGATGACTCCTCCGATTCTCGTACGGTTCCTCGTCCTGTCTCTGGGCGGTCGGCCTCTGCCGGTTCAGCATGCAGGCGGATGCAGCACAAAGCGCAAGGCGGGCACAAGCAAGCAGGCAAAGAGTAAGGCGCAGGCAGGCACAAATGAGGCAGACGAGAGATCGGTCCCCAAGGCGGGGGAGAGCGCGGTCGGGCGGCCCGAAAGTCTTGCTGCGCGGCTGTCGACTTCTTAGCGGTGAGTGAGCTTGCGGTTCTGTAACGTGAGCCGCGAGCGAGTATTTGCTCCCTTTTTGGGGGTAATCGCTGCCGTCGGTGGATAAACGATAGCAGCACCAATTGGTGAGTCGCATAAATTTACAAGATTATCCCGATCGCGATCCACCGACGTCTCGCGAACATTAGCAAATAGCAACTAGTATAACTAAATATATGCAAACCAATATAACCAAGTATATGCAAACTAATAACTAAATATGTGCTAATCGACACTAATCGAGGTTAAACGAGTTGAATTAAGCAATTATAATAATCTATAATTGAACAAAAGCAAAAGGCAAATCAGTTACTGCAAAATATATATATATAAGGCGATACGCCAAACACCCTTTATAAATTTTCGTGACGCCGAGATGTCGTCTTCACTTTATTTTTGTGAAGAGCCTTTTATCTGGGCTACGTCCGGATATGGTATATTGCACTATTTGTGCCAACATTTTGGAACATATAAAACAACAGGATATGGCGCGACTGATACCCGTCATGGTTTTCTATTTCAAGAAATAACCCTTTATGTCTTCGCGGCTGTAAGCAAAAAGCGTTATAGAATTGAGCGCCGATGACAGGCTGCTATAATTTATGACCAATTATGTGACGCTGAGATGTCCTTTCCATTTTTTGTGAAGAGCCCTTTATCTGGGCTGCGTGTCCGGATATGTTATATTGCACCATTTTGTGTCAAAATTTTTTAGAAACATAGCCGGATTCAAATTCTAAGGGATGTTACTTCTCTTTTCGATGCTTTTGGAAAGAAAGAGAAAAAGCGATAGACGAAAATTATATAAATGAGAAACGAAAGGCACCAAAAATCGCAGTATACGCTAAGCATCAGTCGCCTGATTTTGCTCTGTGCCGTATAAGAAGACTTTACTTCGAGCTACTTCGAGCGCTTGACTTTTAAAATATCGTTCAGTACCAGTGTAAGTGCGCGCAAGTTAATAAAAAGTAACTGATAAGTGACGTTACGAATATTGTTCTCAAAATAATGGAACGAGAGAATAATAATTGGGAGAAAATAATGGACGTAGATTCATCCGATGAAAAAGATCGCGCATTATCGGATGACAGTGGGCGCAATCACCAGGGGATGACCAACGAACCGAAAAAATCATGTATCGCAACGAGATTCTCGCGCTAAGTGGGCGCACTAAGTGTTGCGCAATAATTTTCTATTACACATTGAGCAATAACTATCGAGCATGCATGTCATGCATGATTGACATAGCGCTTGACACATAAGATATATATATATATATATACGCCGTACGCAGACACGTAATTGAGCTGCATGACGCAATTAAGGGCCGGTACTGCTCCAATTGCAGACAAAAATTATACCAAATCTTGCCATGCAATATGTGTCCTATTTGCACGGAGATGTAAAAAGGACTTAATATTGTAAAAAAAGACATTGCAATATGGACCGTTTAAGAGAGCAAGTGCAAGAGCTGTTGGAGCAATCCGCTCGACTGAATTCGAGGGAAGAATTCACCGCGTGGAAGCAGCGATGCGACGAGATAATCGAGGAAGGACGTGGTTGCGCCAAGCGTCCACGATTATCCGTTCATGAGAGACAATCTTCGGTGGCTCCAATCACGCAACTCGAAAGTTTGAAAGATTTGGTACGTCAACGTTTCGTGCATGCGGGCGCCGGATACAGTGCGAGTGAGACAGGACTCCGATGGTGCGAGATCGATACGGCTTTTATAAGTCGTATACAGATTGGTGCGGTAATAAACTCAAAACATATAGTGCCTCGCCAGTTTCTCGAAGATGCCAAAGACATTGTGCTCGATCGTGTGCGGACCATCATGCGAGAGCATGAAAATGTGAAAGTGAATACCGTGTGAGTTTGTGACAGGTGACAAACGTGCGGCTAAAAGTATCTCTACGGGAAACTTTGAACTCTTTCGTACGTCCGACCTGCGCAAGTGGTACGAGCGACGCGTTATCGAGCCTACGTTAGCCACCTTGGAGGAATTTCAGGAACGTGATAGTGGGTGGGCGTTGCCGCGTATACTGAATTTGACAATTAACGTGAATAAATATAATCCATTGCACGCGGGGTGTGTTGTGGAAATGCCGCGAGAGATAATGACAAAGAGAGCGGTTATCAACGTGCGATCAAAGGACAATGCGTGTTTCGCGTGGTCGGTGGTGGCTGCTCTGCATCCAGCCAAAACAAATGCAAATCATCCATCCTCGTACCCCTATTATACGTCGGTGCTAAATCTTCAGGACATTGAGTTTCCAATGACGTCGAACCAGATTAAAAAGTTTGAACGACTCAACGACGTGTCGATCAATGTATATACTATTGAGAAACAGGAGACGCTAAACATTCTCCCGATACGACTCACCGACAGTAAGAAGAATAGGCACGTCAATTTGCTGTACCTGCCAGATCCGCGGGACGACAACGTGGGACATTTCGCGTGGATCAAGAACCTGTCCCGCCTCGTGAGCTCGCAATTGAGCAAACACGATGGCCGGAAATACTTTTGCGATCGGTGAGTACCTATACATTGCGACCCGTTTTCCTTCGGTCTCGCCAGCCGAAGGGGCGCTGCCGCAAATTCACTAATGGGCAGACGGTAGCTCCGACGTATCCGCGATATTATTTCTTCGAGGTATCCACGGTATCAGATTCTTCCGCTAAAGTATTCCGTATGGGCGCCAGGTGCGATTACGCGCACCACGTTTCATCAATTCGATTCCCGATATACATATCTACAGCCTGAACGCAAGCTCAGGGCGTCGGTTACTTCCTTCGTTGTGGGGAGAGGAGGAGAGGGAGCGCAGCGCAATCAACACAACTTAAAGAATAAATAATAATGTATTTCAAATGAAGCAGTAAGATAATATGGAGTAAGGTCGAGCCGCCTCGCCGGCGGCCGTTGCTCGAAGTAATATCTCAAACGCACGTTACCTCACTCGCAATCGGACGAATACCGTACACATTACTCGCGAAAATACGAATCTCAATCACACGAATCGGTCACGCATCCCTCCACACGAGCTAAACGCGAGTCTCATCCACACGAATTTCCTTACGCGAGAAACATTCCTACGACACGCGAATCTCCGCCACGTGAATTATCCCACACACGCATATCCTCACACACGACTCAACCGCCCCGCTCACGGCGTACGCTAGACAACAATTTATGCGGTAACTAATCGGTAGACGCGAAACGACAACGCAACACACCCGTATAACTTTCCCCGGCGAGTAACCACGACGATGCTTGCACGAGCAACAAAATGTATCCGCGGGACTCTTCCCGAGTACGCACAACAATTCTCGCGCGCATGAGAGCGCGGCGCAATATCTCTCGGGGAGCGTTCTCGCACAGCTCGCCCGTGGAATTTCCCCCGAGCAGACGCGACAACGATACGCGATACTAATCACGACTTCAACACAATAAACGCGAAATGACTGCCGGCCGCGTTAGAGTTTCCGAGGAGGGCTTCACAATGAGTTTTACAGGCACGATCTCGGCCGGGCTCGCGACCACGAAGGGTAATTATGTAGTAATACGGACTACCCTCCGATGACCTTGACCTTGACATATTTTGTCAAGGTCACCCTCCTGAGTGACCTTCAGAAGTTTTTAGCCGGCGGTCGTTATTCGTTAAAAAGTTATTAACAAAAAAAGTTTGACAAATATAGCAGTTATTTTGAGTATTGAAAAGCATAAACGACCTTGACCTTGACATATGTTGTCAAGATCACCCTCTTGAGTAACCTTCAGAACGTTTTAGCCGGCGGTCATTGTTTATTAAAAAGTTATAAACAAAAAAAGTTTAGTGGGGAAAGTTATTTAAAGCAGTGAATTGTTGGTATATTGAAAGAAAAGTTATTTGAAGCAGAGAATAGTTGGTATATTGAAAAGTATATGCACAATTTTATGTATTAAAAAACGTGAATACAAATATTCTCTACTTTAATCATGGCAAAAGCATGTTAAAGCTTTGTTAAAAGAAATAATAGTTGGTTATTGACAAAACCTATAGGTTAGTGATGCGCTTTAAAAGTATTTAAGTCTTTAAAACGCGTCACTTTTTAATAAGCAACGACCGCTGATTAAGTTATATAAAGTTTTATAAAGTATAATGTATATTTTAATCATTAATATTTTCAGTTATGGGATACATAATAGACATTGTTTCAAAAAAAGCGTCTAATCGTTCGTCAAAATCAAATGCTCGTTTGAACATTAATTCTGCTAAATAATGGTTGAAGTGATATTCTTTACGGCCATATTGAGGAATAACTCCACGAATATCCCTCCATACTCGTTCAACGTTCTGTGTATGAACACCCGTATGTGGATCAACAAAATTTTCCGTATGATTCACTGTATAATGTTGGTATATGTTCTTATCGATTAGTTGATAAGCTTTCCAACAATCACTGTAAATTATTGATCCAGGAGCAATATACTTTTGAATCAATGGCAGTAGTATTTCTGCTTTACGGGATACAACTGGCACAACAAACATTTTTTTCGTATTACGTTGTACACCACCGAAAAGCCATTGTCCTGTGATTAGTCGTCCGCGATGATATTTACGACGTCCAAATTTAGCTTCATCAATTTCAATAACAATTCCATCTCCACCAATTTGTTCTTGATTATGCATCAACCATTGATTAGCTATGAGCTAAAATGCCAAATTATTGAATTTAGAGTAAGTTTTGACACTTACTGTCTAATATAACATAAAGTGTTTAGACATTGGACACATGCTGTAATTTAATCTTTAAATTAAAAATTACCACACACACACACACACACAAAATCATGAAAATGCATAAATTAATTACTTCTCGACAAAAGTTGACCCAATCAACTACTGTTTTTGATGTAATTGAGCTCTTTTTCCAGAAATCTTTGTCGAGGGCTATTCATCATCATGACATAGCATATTAATCGACAACTTACAGCAATATTTATAAGGCCTTGCGCAAACCAAGTCCCGGTTAAAGCACTTATTTTGAAATTACAAATTAGTCTCTTGCGCTTGTGTTTTTGCATTTGTTTGTAATAATGTTGTGTACAATGTATAATTAATGGTCCACCTGTCAATTCTACAACATTATTGCAACGAGGGCACTTCACTTTTGCGCGAATAACATTCTTTGCGCATAAATACTTCAACAACTCGTTGTAATTTGTTGTTAGTGCGAGGAATTCGTAAAATTTCATTTTTAGACAGTTCAACAAGTTATTTGTACGAAAGACTATCGTATACTGGCTTATTTTCGAAGAGTACAGTTTGAAATTTGTAAGAAATATCAACAACAGTAAAAAGGATATTCAAGGACAACTTACGAGTATGCTTACAAACAAAGCTTCACATGAGATTCACCTGTACGTAGCTCTTAGTATTCTCTGCTTTAAATAACTTTCCTTTCAATACACCAACAATTCACTGCTTTAAATAATTCTCCCCACCAAAAAAAAATTTTTTTTTTGGTACATACTTGTAAAGCGCGTCACTAACCTATAGGTTAGTGACGCGCTTTAAAAGTATGTGCTTTGTAAGTTGAAGCACATACTCTCTCTTCTCTGCTTTAAATAACTTTCTTTTCAATATACCAACAATTCACTGCTTTAAATAATTTTCCTTCGTTCATACATGTACTATTTCCACATAAATATAATTCATTTATGTCTATTAGTACTCAAAATAACTGCTATATATGTCAAACTTTCTTTGTTAATAACTTTTTAACGATTAACGACCGCCGGCTAAAAACTTCTGAAGGTCACTCAGGAGGGTGACCTTGACAAAATATGTCGAGGTCAAGGTCAAGGTCATCGGAGGGTGGTCCGTATTACTACATAATTACCCCACGAAGTTATTTCCAACGGAAACCGGTATCAAAAAACGGTACTTTAATCGGTAATAATACCAGGCAATCTAATATTTGCTTTGGGCCATGGCCGAGATCGAGCCATCGAGAATACGAGCACCGGAGTGGAGATCTTACAAGTTGCTGCTCTCGCTGCTTCGCTGCTTTTATAGATTCATATAAATTTCTGAGTAGCAGCCTCGATAAATTAGCATCTTTTCTGTGCAGAGATAAATTAAAAATTGTACGTTCTGAATTTTCACAATTATCGACCGAAGATTTTGATCTTTTGACGCGAAAAGGTGTATTTCCGTAGGAGTACATTGACTGCGTCGAAGAATTGGAGGACCCATGCTTACCACCGCGCGAATCGTTTTACAGTTCTTTGACCGGTGACACTGTATCCGAGAGCGCTTACGAGCACGCCGCGAACGTCTGGCGACGGTTCTCCATTCAAACCTTAGGCGAATACAGCGATCCATATCTAAAAACCGATGTATTGTTATTGGCCGACATATTTGAAAATTTCCGCGATAACTGTGTCGCGAGTTATGGGTTAGATCCTGCGCATTATTATACTTTGCCAGGTTTCACGTGTGACGCCATGCTGAAATATACACGCATAAATTTCGAACTGCTCACCGACATTGACATGGTAATGTTTATCGAACGCGGTATTCGTGGCGGCCTCAGTCAATGTTCCGATAGATATGCGCGAGCCAATAACAAATACATGCAATCGTACGATCCATTGAAACCACCGTCGTACTTGATGTACTTTGACATAAATAATTTGTACGGATGGACAATGCGTCAACCATTGCCTTACGCAAATTTTCGATGGATCGACGACATCTCGAACTTTGACACGAGCGCGATCGCTTCGGATTACCCGACTGGTTACGTTCTCGAAGTCGATCTCGAGTAACCGCAACATTTGCACGACGCGCATGCTGACCTACCGTTCTGTCCGACGCGCGATAAACCGCCCGGCAAGCGGCAGGAAAAACTTCTCGCGACTCTATACGATAAAAAGCGTTACATCATACATTACCGTAACTTGCAGCAATGTATTCGTCACGGTCTTCGCGTTACAAAGATACACCGCGTAGTGGAATTTTCGCAATCTCCATGTCTCCGCGATTATATAGAACGCAAGCAAAAAACGATTTTGAAAAAAATTTGTATAAATTAATGAATAACGAGGTATTCGGAAAAACCATGGAGAATTTGCGCAATCACGTAGATGTTAAACTCCTGACAAAATGGAATGGGAGATACGGTGCAGAAGCAACGATCGCGAAACAAAATTTCCATAGCAGTATTTTTTTGGAAAATTTGTTTGCTGTTGAACTGCGTAGACTCGAGGTGATGTTCAACAAACCGATCTACGTGAGTATGTGCATTTTTCACATATCCAAGACGTGTTTGTATGAATTTCACTACGAGTATATGTTACCACTGTATTGCGACAAATTTAAAGTTATGTACACCGACACGGACAACCTTATTTATCGCATCGACTGCGATGACGTGTACGATATCATGAAGCGTGACCACCACAAATTCGATACGAGCGATTATGCCGCGGACAACGCGTACGATGTACTACTTGCGAATAAAAAAGTACTGGGCTTGATGAAAGACGAAAACGACGGTGCGATAATGACGGAATTCGTCGGACTCAGAGCAAAGATGTATGCGTTAAGGGTGGATGGTAAAAAGGACACAAAAAAGGCGAAAGGCATCAAAAGTAACGTCGTAGCGCGGACCATAACGTTCGACGATTACACGCAGTGTCTGCGAGATGAAATAGAAATGACTCGTCGCCAGTCGTGTATAAGATCGAAGCTGCACGAAGTGTATACAGTGTCCGAAACGAAAATCGCTCTGAGTCCGTACGACGATAAACGATACATTGTGCCCGATTCTACCGATTATTCTACGTTGCCATGGGGACATTATAAAATAATTGTAACGTAATGTAGTATAATGTAGTATAATGTAGTATAATGTAGCATAATAATAAAGATATCGTATTTTATTTATATGTATATATTGTATATTTCTTATATATGTCATATAATAATAAAGATATTGTATTTTATATTTTTTATGTGTATATTGTACATTTCTTATATATGTCGTATAATAATAATAATAAAGATGTCATGTTTCATTATTTTTTTATATGTATATCGTATATTTCTCATATGTTGTGTATATATTTTAATATAGTAAAAAATAAATGCAGCCTGTATAAAATTAAACCACACTGTCCTTGTGTATCCAAGAGTTGTGCGATCCATCGAATCCCAGCCATTTCACGTAAACTTTATCGCCCCTCCTGTGAAGTACTTTCTCCACGAGATACACGTCCGGGTAAGTCGCGCGATGCAACTCATGCTCGTAGAACGCTCCAGCGATAGATTTTCCACGATAGTCCTCGAGTAGATAGGTTACGGGATTAGTACACTGCACTTTAACGATTTTAAACACCTCGGTGGCCAAATTCGGCGTGTAACCCTTTTCAAAAATCATCTTGTATTTGCTAACGCGTACCGGATCACCTGCTTTGAACTTTGCCGGACCCGCGATCTTCATCGCGCTGTACACCGTACCCAGGAGTTTTTCAACGATCGCGGGAGTAACGTCGACGGGTCGCATACCGATTGTTCGATGCTTGCGCGTGTTGTAATCCGTGACGAGACACGGCAGCATGTCAACCCACTTGTAATTTCCGTTGAGCGTAAACATCTTCAACATGTTCTTTAACATGCGATTGAATCGCTCGACGACCGATGCCTTCATCACCGAATATGTGGAATAATGATTAATATCGTGTTTCTTTATGAATCGTTGTACGTCGGCGTTGTAAAATTCCTTTCCCAAATCGGTTTGCAAGTTTTTCGGAACCCTCTTGCTGTCTCGAATTATCTTAGCGATAGCGTTGGCTGTCTCGCTTCCGCCTTTACTCTTAAGTGGCACGGCCCACGCCTACTTGCTCAACACATCGATGACGGTAAGTATACAGTGGTAGCCTTTGTTGAAACGCGAGTAGGGACGCATCTCGACGATGTCAGCCTGCACAGATCGTCGTACCCTTGCACTATGACGTGTCTTCGTGGAAAATTTCTTTTCGCCGGAGCATGCAGTTCTTCGACGAGTCGTTGCTTCTCGATATTTTTACGTCCATCGGATTTCGACAATGTCATGTTTTTAGCGATACGATTGGTCAGCGCGTAATAATAATAATAATATGTGCAAAGAAATTATGATTTATATCTCTAACTTTTTCTAATCATTCAATAGCCGTTTATTTCTGTTTATTGTCCTTCAATAGCCGTTCTTTGTCATCCGCTGACCGTTTATAGCTATTCGTCAGCCGTTCATAGCGCTGTTCATTAGCCGCTTTATAGCTGCTCGATAGCTGTTCTTTAGTCGTTCGACAGCCCTCCTATAGCCGTTCCTGAACCGTTTTTGGCCGTTCGTTGCCGCTTGTTAGTGCTTCGTAGCCGGTCCTGGGCCGTTTGTCCATTGTTGTCCGTTGTCGTTTCTTATTCAGCGGTAATCGAATGCCGAAGCTCGTTTATCGCAATCCGTAACGCTTGCACGTCCTTCTCGTACGCAATCAGCGTCTCGTCTGACGTTCTCAGTTGATTGCTTAACTTTTTAATGTAATAATCCACGTATAGTTTGTTGACGGCGTCGGTATCAGCCTCCGGTTGCGCCACTTTACGAATCTTGCGCGACTTTGCGTCAAAATCCATAGCGATGAGACATAAAGCGTTATTGCGCACGAAATGTCTCACGAATCCGCTCGACTGATGGTGCGAAACGGCGTTCGGCACGTCTCTGATCTGCTCGAATACCCCAAATTTGTTGATCGGCATTTTAACGTTGATTGAACAGCTCGCTACCGCGCGATTCAATTTATAATAAGACCGGCTTCGCGAAGTTCCTCAATGATCAACATGATCTCGTTGTCGTGGGCATTGTTGCCAGCGTGGCGCAAAGCGTCGAGCAATCGTAGACGATCCGCCAGCTCGTTGGGATCGTCCCAGTGCACGTAGTCGATTTTATTGTCAGGCGCGAATAATCCTTTTCCGGATTTTTTCTTCATGGATACGGGCGGTATCAAATTCTTGATTATATCTGTGTACTTGTATCCCCTGTGGGACTTTACTTGCCTGAGAGGATCGTGATTGAATTTATGAGTGCTCGTTTCAAACAGTAAATTAATGTACTTTTGCATGTCCTCCTCCATGTAGATGTTTTTATCAGGCTTGTTCTTAAAGATCAACTCGTAAATACCGGGTGTGCCGATGTAACGTACGTCGCCGATATACATATTATCCATGTTGTCCACCTTGAAACGTTTATTACCGAGCATTATTCCATCGTTGCCGAGATAAACGCCGTACACGGTATCTATATCGCTCTTTGGTTTGGCGCTCATAAGAGCCCCGATGTACTCTTGACCTAATGGACCCAAGGTATTATGCAACGTTTCTCGACCCTCCGGCGTTTCCAACTCCTTTTGAATGGATGTCGCGAGCTGCGAGTCGTCCGTGATTTCGAAAACAGGCGTGTTTACTGGTAATTCAAACTTTTTTGTAGGCTGCACTTTTCTCGCCGTTACGTATGGTGGAGATGATATCGGTGTAGAGGTTATCGTTGTTACATCCAGTGGAGCTTTCGATTGACCAGAATTTCGCGGCGTCGGATCCGACGAGAAGTATAATCGTTTCTTCTTTTTCGGCGTCACATCCTCGGAAAACGTGGCGATTTCGGCGTCACTCTCCGGCTCCTCTTTTTTCACCGCGCTCGAGTTCTCGGCGATTTTTCGTAGTGGCCCGATGAGAGGCTTAAAGTGCGTGTCCAACTGAATGTCCTTCTCGATCTTACCGGTCTTCAACTCGCGAAGTTTCTTGCGAATCGATTTGCTCGTTTTCGTAATCTCTTTCACAATCTTCTCGCGCTCTCGAATATCATCGCTCATGTCGATCGTGGTTATCGCGGAAATACGTAAAGTGTTGATTTCTCCGACGTTTTACCTCGATGAGGTACCGACAACGACTGACCGCTCCTGCGGTATCGCAAACACGTTAAATCCTTTTCTGTATCGGCCATTGTTAATCGAACTGTCCTTGTCTATCACTACGAATCCGTAATCGTGCTGCCAACATTCGCGACACAACGCGCGAAATTCATCGTACGACATGTCGGTATTCACGTGATCGTTGTACACGTGTTTCAGATTGGTGCCATCCTGTTTGAACAGGATCAGCAGATTCGAGTTGTCGCGTATCAGATGTTTAGGTATTCTCGCGTACGTCTGACAGAGATAAAAATAATCGACGTTCGAGTGCCTGCCCATTGAAAAGTACTCTCTCACCGCGTTTTGCTTGTCACATGCCACGTCATCGAAGACGAAGATTGCGTTTGGATACGCATCGCTCGGCGGAATGACGTCACTGTTGTTGGAGAACGTGAAGTAACCGATTCCATCGATCGACGTTAATAAATTCTCTAGATACCGATATTTCGGCTGCTGTAGCGACTTTGAGTACACGTACACGTTCTCGAAACGTACACAGTGCGGACTTTCCAGCAAACTTATCAGAACGTTGGTTTTACCGCAATTCGAGTGACCGCAAATGATCGCGCGTATAGTAGTCGGTATTACCGTACCGTACCTACGCTTCTCCGCGTTGCCCCCCATTGACCGTGATCTGTCGTCGTAATTCGTCACGCGTATCATCGCCAACGGTTGTTGCATAAATTTCATTTTTACACTGCCGACTGGAGAGCTGGATCGGACGCCTATTTATAGGTGCGCCGGAACAGCGAGTCGCTCAGTAGCAAAGATGTTCGTCTTGTTATCAAGACCATCCGATATTTGCGATTTGAGCGCCGAACAGTTGCAATTTGTGCCCAAAGCTGTTCTGTTGCAAATTTGCGGTGATCACATTCATTACGTCTGGGACAAGCTTCCGGAACATAAAAAGGCGGATTTGGAGGTTCAGACCTATTGTCGCTGTTACGAACATTACAATCAACCGTGGCAGCGAACGCACATTGACGGTCATGCACCATTGATAAAAAATTGTTACGAATGCCAACGAAAATAGGCAGAGGCCTGTTAAACCGCGCGATAAACGCACTTTCAATCGATTTGCATATTCCAGGCTATCAGTTTTGCGGTCCGGGCACTCGGCTGGAAGAACGATTAGCCAGAGGTGATCAAGGTATTAATCCATTAGACGCGGCGTGTCGCGAACACGATATAGCGTATTCGCGTAGCAACGATCTCATCGACAGACACGCGTTGGACAAGATACTCGCCAAGAGAGCGCTAGAACGTGTCATCGCGAAAGATTCGGCTCTCGGAGAGAGAGCTGCAGCTACAGCCGCCTGACCGACCATGAATGTCAAGCAAAAGTTAGGAATGGGTTTGAAAACTGCGAAGAAGAAGAAGAGAGCGTCGAAAAAACGGACACTTCCAGCAGCGAAACGAGGCGGTGTATTACCGATTCTACCGTTGCTGGGAGTTCTCGGTTCTCTGGCCGGCGGGGCGGCGGGGGTGGCAAAAGCCGTGAACGATAACAAAGCCGCGTTGCGTCTGTTAGAAGAGATGCGACGCCACAATCGCGCCATGGAAGGTCGTGGACTTTATCTCGCTCCATACAAACGCGGGCAGGGAGTGACATCGAAGAAGAAGAAAGGGAAAAAAACGTCAAAGAGACGTTAAATATGCCCACGGGTACAATTACCAACGTACAACTGCAACAATTGGCAAAGCGTATGCGCATTTCGTATTTTGGAGGTGTCTTCATGCGTGACTCGTTACCGATCGACGACATACGACAAAACGAGAGGGGTATTGTAAATTTGGACGATGCAGCTGGTCCCGGTACTCATTGGGTGGCGTACGCAAAGAGGGAAAACCGCGTGATGTATTTCGACAGTTTCGGTAATCTTGGACCGTCGAAGGAGTTGGTGCGATATTTCGAAACCGAGCGTGACAAAGATTGAGTACAATCACACGCCCTTTCAAACTTATGATCAGAACATCTGCGGACAATTGTGTCTACGATTTTTCCAGACGATCGACGAATCGGCGCGAATTTAAAAGCTGACGGTGCCCGCGGAGACTCAGTGTTAGTCGAACGGTTTTCCCGACATGTCTATGACATTCACGCTGACCGGGAAGATCAGCATCCTCGCGGTGCACTACTTTCCCGCCGTAGATTTGAGCGACGGCGACTACGAGCTCGGTCTAACAGTTTTTGAAACTTATCACACGATACCGAACGTAAATTCCTCGAATAATAAATTCTATTTTGACGAGGATGACACGGAAATTACGATTCCCGAGGGATCGTACGAGATACGAGCCATACACCAGTTTTTGAAACGCGCAATTTTACGGAAACGCCCGCAACGCGGCCGCCGCGTAGGTCGTTCCAACAATCGCGATAATCATACATCGGTCGCGGATATCACGCGAGAGGGGACCGTCAGAAGTGAAATTCGCGCAAACGGCAACGAGGACGAAGACGAGACTGTAAAATACCCGATGGTGCTCCGTGCTAATTACAACACGATGAAGAGCGAGATCAATTGCGCTTTCAGAGTAAACTTTAGCAAGCCCAACAACATTGGATCGTTGCTGGGATTCTCGCCAGAGCGTATATTGCCACCGGGAAAATGGCACCAATCCGATCAACCGATTAATATCATTAACATAAACATAATCCGCATAGAGTGTAACGTGACCGCGGGTGCGTACAGCAACGGTAAACGTGTTCATACGATACATGAATTTTCTCCGAACGTGCCACCAGGATATAAGATATCGGAAACGCCGGCGCAGATCATTATCTGCCGATCATCGCGCGGAGCATTACGGAGCTAACGATACGCGTCGTGGATCAAGACGGACAATTGCTTGATTTTCGAGGAGAGGAGATCACCGTGAGATTACACGTACGACGGCAGCAGCGATAACGCGCGTGTGAGTGTGTGCGACATATGAGATGCTCGTATTGAACGACTCGGAGCACGCAAGAGATAAGACTATCTACACTACGGTAGTGACCAACGATATCATTCAATCATCACCATCGCCATCATTATCGTTGTCAGGCTGCGCTAAAAACACGAAGAAGTTAAGAGCATCAAACGTTGAATTTTTGCAATCTTTGGGATTTGCGGTGCGAAATATCTGAGAAAACATGATCGATATCCTTAAGGTCGGAGGGCGAGCCGGTCTTTGACGATCGCATCGTCAAGATCGAGACTCACACGTACAACCCGTACGCCAACACAACGTTTGAGCATAGCGACGAGATACGAATACCCATACAACAGCAGGATCTGTATACGTTGCCGTGTGAAAGTTTTCTCTACGTTGAAGGAACATTGAGGATAAAGAAAAGGAACGACGAGTCGCAAGCAACGTTTGTAAATAATTGTGTGGCGTTCATGTTTGATGAAATTCGATATGAACTCCACGGCGTGGAGATTGATCGCAGCAGAAACGTTGGAATAACCAGTACTATCAAGAACTATGTATCGCTAACGTACGACAATGCTTCGATCATGCGGAACGCTGGATGGGACATTGCATCAAACATACCGGTAGGATATTTCAACTTTTGCGTACCGCTCAAGATGTTGCTGGGCTTTTGCGAAGATTACAAAAGCGTGGTTGTTAACGCTCGTCACGAATTAATTTTGATACGAGGCGCGTAGCGACAATAATACCATTGTGGGAAATCCGACGACGGAGCCGGTAAGTCGAATTGTTTAAAGTACAGTGGCGAATGCCTCATGTTACGTTAAACGAAGGTCAAACAAGCTATCGATGCTGCGCGCCTTGGAAAACGGGCGTTACCTGAGTATAAGTTTCCGTTCTTGGGATCTGTACGAGTATCCCCTGCATGCAGAGCACAACGAAGCATTCATGGGCCGTCAAAACTGCGACTCAGCTAGAAAAACCGCGATATGTCATCTTTGCTCTCCAAACTGGCCGAAAGAATGTTATGTCTTGAGATGCTAGTCGATTTGACCACTGTAACTTGACCAACGTGAAACTTTATCTAAACTCTGAATTTTATCCATACGACGATATGAATCTAGACATTGACAAAAACGATACGCCATCCTTTTTGATATGTATGCACGTTTCCGTAAAGCTTATTACGGAATCGATTGTTACGAAACGTTGTGCACCGTGGTCACATTCCTGACGCATGGACCTTTTGTGGTCATTGATTGCTCGCGACAGAACGAGTCCGTCAAAAGCGCCACCGTGGATGTGCGAATAGAATTTGACTGCAAAGAGAATGTACCCCGCGGAATACTACCGTCTATTGTCTCATTTTGCATGATCGCATAATCGAATACAGCCCGTTGTCGAACGTAGTGCGCAAGATCACGTAAATTGCATTATCTGCAAATATTCCTATATAAGAGAGGAAGATGAATCGCGATTAGGTACAGTACAGATCGCTCCTTCGTTGCATCATGATAGTGCCAACGTTTGTCGATCTGCAAGGATTCACCGTCGGGATGAAATTTGTCGTGAAGGAGGTGGCGGTGTTGCGAAAGGGGGTCGTTCTGGCGCATTACATTTTACACACCCCATGCCGTGGAGTCTCCTCACAAAATCCGACAAGTCGTGTGCTTCCTGGTTGATTAGAAATCACCATGGATTACAATGGGAAGACGGAAACGTACCGTACAGCATGGCTGAACGCATAATTACATCGGCCGTGCTTGGTCCAGAAGAGGATGACGATGACGACGAGACGCCACCGACTCTGGTGTATGTCAAGGGATGCCAGAAACTAGAATGGGTTGGTGGATCTGCTTGAAAATTATGCGAGAAAAACCTAATTGTCGAGACTCTGGATGCGGATTACTGAAGATATCGAATCTTAAATAATCTAGATGATACTATATACTATGCGATGTGGAAACCATGTAAGAATTGCGCATTACAAAATGTATTAAAATTATTTAACTGGTGGTCACGCCAGAAAGAGTTGAAATTTTTTAAAAAATAAATAAATAAATAAATTATATAAACTTTACAATGTTTCATTTCCTTTTTCCTTTCCCCATTAGTTGTTAGTGGTTAACAAATATTTGAAAGATGCGTTGGCTTTCTTTGCGTTTTTTTTTAACGTTAACTTTTTTCCATTTCTTATATATATATATAAAATTTTTTAATAACTTCTACGTAAGGCAGCGCTGACATTGGTGCTTGAAATGCTGAAGGAAGGGGAATAATCCCTTTCCTCCCCTTATATAATTTTGTTACATCGAAGAATCATACGCAAATCCTTACATGTTCAGTCTTGCATCAGTCACCCGTGTGGAAAA